>ML787707.1:186110-208421 GCA_009831015.1 Picea engelmannii | reverse complement strand
GGGGGGGGGGGGGTCCAGAATCGAGGGCGCACCTCTTCAACAGTTATGATTGGAGCGCCTGGATCACTGACGCTCAAGGCGATTCCGGACCCTCCAGCTTTTCTACCTTTAAGCGGAGGGGGGGGGGGTTCGGAATCGGGCACGCATCTTCCCAACAGCTGAGATCAAAGCACCCGGATCAATGGCGCTCGCATGATCCCATCCTTCTCAGCTGTTTTATTTTTAACTGACGTGGGCCCTTCCCCCGTTATGTCATCCTCCCAAGCCACTGCTCCCCTATTTCCATGTGTCCCGCTCCTTTCTACATCAGCCTCCATTAAGATGTGCTCGTGGTATCTCATCACCTGCCCCCTCCGCTTATTGCTTTCCTCCATGTATCTTCCCTTGTCACATATCTCACACCTCATCACTCCTCGCTCTTGGGCACCACCACTCCTATTATGTGCCCCATCCTTCACGTTGGCCTCCACGCATATTTCATCAGGCCGATCAGCCAGTCTAGGTGGCAGCGCAAGGGGATTTCCGTATCCCAAAAGTGTTGAGTTGGCTGGGCCATTCTCAATCCCCATGAAGCAGTTATTGAGGTAGTTGGTGGTGGTTAGGCATCATCTCTGCCATAATGGAAAGGTCTGGAACCTAATCAAAGCACGTCGATTCGTCCACGGAGTTGTCAGGAGTTCGATTGCGTCTGCCATAGTTGCACGATCATTCAGAGACTGTAGCTGCAGATTTTCAGAAGCCATGCAGACGCAATGTGTTTAATGAAGCATCCTGATTTTTTTGTTGTTGTGGTTTTGAGTATATGTAGGCGTTTTCTCCATTTTTGTATCTATCGATGGTTGAGCAGAGCTCCCGGTTATAAAGTTTTAATGAAGCATTGATACTCTGGTTATGGATGGACTTTTGAGACTTCTTGCCTTATGAATGCCAGTTTCTTTTACGTCTTTGTTATACTGTGTTAGAACAACTCGGAATTGGAGGATCCAGTCGAGTTGTAGCTGCTATAGGATGATGTAGGTTGGATCATTGTAGCAGTTACGTCGTTTCTAATCAGTTCTTGTGATTTTCCCAGCACTGAGTGACTTGGAATTGGAGGATCCAGTCAAGTCCCCTTTCAGTTTCTTGAGACCCTGAACCAAGAGGATATTGCATTCAGAGCCTTTCCTCTGCAAACCACTGGAAGCCTATTGCCTAAAGTTGTTTGTCCACCTTTCTCACCAAGTCTTCCACCTGCTCACCTTTTAATCTACCCACTGGCTGAAGTTAGATCAAGACCTCCTTTGTTCCTTACATACCAGACCCAGTCCCTGAGTTGGAATGATATTTCCTTAAGTCTCTCCCCATTTGATCATCCATTAAAACTATCGTGACATAAAACTGATGGGTGTCAGGCTCTGCTTCTGCAAGCAATCCAGGAGTGACTTCCGACGCTAACATTTCTGGCATCGTTGTCGGGGACAAAATTGAATATTTTTCCCAGATTAAATGACAACGATCAACTGATTCTGAAGGTGCATCAGATATCAGAGTTATCAAGATTGCTTCTGTGCACCTTACGACTCCATTGTGACGAATCCACTGGGGAAAACCTGCTCTATTAATTGTGGCTTTCAGAGGCAGACACACGCAGTCTCATCCACAGCTGCCTCTAGCTACACCTGAAGCCGACCCAGAGGTGGTTCTCAGAAGAGGAAAGAGCTTTGCAGAAGAAGTTTCCATCGCCAAAACAGGTAATCCACCATCTCCTTCTGTGAGAACTCCTTTTTCTTCTCCTTAGTTTCTTAATAGACCTCCTTTAGAGGTTTCCCGTTTCTTGAATTTTGGGAGTGTTCCTGCTGAGTTTTCCCCTCCTGATCTGGGATTGGAGGGAGAAATCCTTGTCACTCCCCTTTCCTCTCGAGTTGTTCCTTGGTGTGGACCCAGGACTACAGAAGATTTCCCCACTCCTGCACATAGAGGAACACCTGCTGACCTGAACTCATTAGCCTTCTCCTTGAATCCTCTCTTTCTCCCCACTCCACTTCGAGACTCATCCCCAGTAGCCCCTTCATGAACCCCTTCTCCTCCCATCTCTCCTCAACCTAATATTCCTATGGCTGGTGCTAATCCCCCTCTGAACAGAATGGACACCATAGCTGCTGCCAGATATGCTCCCTTAGTCTTACCCCCTCCCATGAATCCTCTCCCTGCTGGAGACTATTTGAAATGCATGCCCAAGTTCACTGGAGAAGGGGACATAACTGTAGAAGAGCACTTGGATGCTTTCTAAAGTTATGCAGACAACCTAAACATTGAAAATGAAGATGTCTGGATGAGAGTCTTTTTCCAGAGCTTGGATGGCGAGGTGAGGAAATGGTTTAGAGGATTGCCCCCCGGATCTATTGTTGGGATTGAAGCTCTGGATAATGTTTTCTTGAGGCAGTGGGGAGATAGGAAAGATTTCATGTATTACATGACAGAGTTTAGGTCTCTGAAGAAAGAGGAAGGAGAATCAGTCTCTGACTTCTCCAAAAGATTCAATAAAATGTATAACAAGATTCCTACAGAGATAAAGCCCTCAGAAGCCTCTGCCCAAATTTCCTATGCTGGTGCATTTGACCCTGATTTCTGCCTTTTATTGAGAGAAAGAAGAGCCATCTATTTATCTCAAATGCAAGATGCAGCCATAGAAGTATAATCCAACATATTAGCAGCTGACAGACTGAGGAACAAGGCCGACGTAGACAGAATAAAGGGAAAGTCTGAATCCTCAACTTATGGCCCATCGGTGCCCCACTCTCAAGTAGATGAACTGACCAAGATGATGAAGTTTCTGTCTGAAGAGATGGAGAGACTGAAAGTGGAAAGGAGGCAAGCGTATAAGGTCCCTCAGAGCACCGAAAACATAGGAGGTTTTAGGAGGCCAAACAATATCGCTCCCCCGACTATGCACAGAGAGAGGGGAAGAGACAAGGAAGACTAGAGAATTCAGGCCCCTTTACAGAACAATTTTGTGGCCAAAGATGAAGAAGGGGAAACAGACGAGCTCGAGCCTAAGATCCATTGCTTCAGAGAGACTCCCCCTTTTCCTCATTTGACTCAATCAGCATATGAGGAGTCTCTCATGGATAGTCAGCTAAATGAATTGAGCAAGGGAGACAAGGTTAGCGATGGTCGAGGCAGGTATAACATGAGGTCTGACAAAAAGACAACAACACCTGATATTCCTGAGCAGTCCACTAGAACGGAGAAACCTGCTAATGAAGTAGCGGACGCTCACAGAGGTAAGAAGGCTCAACCCCCCTTTCCCACTATCAACAATCATGTTCATGAAATAAAAGAAATTACAAAGCCTACATCTTCTTTTTATTTCGAGCATGAAATTCAAAAGATCAGAATCCCTGTGCCCCTCACCGAGCTAATTAAACATGGAGAATTTAAAAAACGCTTCTTTGAACTTTTACAGTCTGAAGCCTTGTGCCTTCCCACAGACTCCATAAACCTCCAAGATGAAAAGCTAGATATTGTCCTAGGTCCCATGGTAGAATATAGAGACGATTCATCCCCTCCCTTATACACATCCCTAAACATACATGATAAAGTGCTGCACAACTGCTTGATGGATTCAGGGTCTTCTCACAACCTCATGCCGAAAACCGTCATGGAAGAACTAGGGCTAGAAGTCACCCAAGCCTATCATGACCTCTATTCTTTTGACTCCAGGAGATTTCAATGTCTTGGAGTTATTAAAGACCTAGTTGTGACCTTGTTTCAATTGCCCATGAAAAGTGTGGTCATGGATATAGTAGTGGTCGATGTTACCCCCAAGTTCGGTATGTTGTTATCAAGATCTTGGATAAAAAGACTAGGGGGAACCTTTCATATGGACCTCACGTATGCTACTATCCCAGTGTTTGGAGGAGAGCATAGAAGACTATACAGGGAAGCCCAACTGGCCTACATAATCAGTGATGAAGCCGACCCTACCAATCATCCTATCTTTGCCTTGGACATTGATTTAGGCTCCAGTTTTCTACAACTCACTCATGCCCCCGAGCCTCCTCTGAAACTCAGAAGGTAGCCCATTGTTTCCCCTGAATTTTCTCCCTCCATCACCCCAATCTGGAAAAAAAAAATTGATGGAGCCTGTTCCCGAGAAGGCGATGGAGCTGGGGTGGTTTTTGTGTCACCTTCTAAGGAGACCATATCCCTGTCATACAAGATGGAATTCGAAACCACCAACAATGTGGCAGAGTATGAAGCTCTTATCTTGGGATTAAGAGCCGCGAGAGAAATGGGAATTCAGGAGGTAGCAGTGTTCAGAGATGCCAAGTTGGTGGTCCAGCAGATCAGAAGCGCTTATCAGGCCAAGAATCCTCGACTCAGGAGTTACAGAAATGAGGTATGGGACCTAATTGACAGTTTCTTCTCAGTGTTTAACATTTCCTTCATTCCAAGAGAGGAGAACACAGTGGCAGATTCCTTGGCTACATCAGCAAGCAATTTCAAAACACCCTTTCCGCCCAAACTTAAGTATGATATAGAAGTAAAATACAGGCCCTCCATACCAGACAATGTCAAACATTGGAAGGTGTTTGAGGATGATCTTGAGATCAAGAAGTTCTTGGATACTATTGAAGAATTTTCAGAGATGCATATCGACCAAGATTATGCCTCTGAGGAATGGTTTGATGGGGGTGAGTTTCTGAGTAAAATAGCAAAGAATGACATTATTCAGTTGCCTAACAATCACATCTCGAGGGGACTGGTCCCATTAGAGAGATTGTTCGATGGGAATGATGTGGCAGTAAGGGGCAGAGTTTCAAGTGATGATGCCGACACAGCTGAGTGCAACATTGGCACCCCAGAGGAGCCCAAGTTTGTCATTTTGTCAAGGAGTTTAACCGAGGAATAGAGGGTCGAATATACTAAGTTGTTGAAGGAGTTTTTTTATGTGTTTGCATGGACCTACGAAGACCTCAAGACGTATGACACATCTTTCATTGAGCACAAAATCCCACTGAAAGAAGAGGCTAAGCCATTCAAGAAGAAGCTGAGATAGATAAACCCCATGTTGCTACCTGTCATGGAGAAAGAAGTAAACAAGCTACTAGATGCCCAAATCATTGTCCCCTTGAGATATTCTGATTGGGTGGCCAATTTGGTTCCCGTAAAAAAGAAAAGTGGAAAATTAGACTTTGCGTTGATTTCAGGAACCTAAACAGGAGCTCAAGGAAAGACAATTATCCTCTGCCCAACATGGAACACATATTGCAGAAGGTCACTGGTGCATCTAGAATATCTATGATTGATGCTTTTCTGGTTACAATCAGATATCAGTCATGCCTGAGGACAGAGAAAAAATGGCCTTCACCACTCCTTAGGGCACATTCATGTATGCCAAAATGCCTTTTGGACTGATAAATGCAGGAGCAACATTTCAACGAGCCATGGACATAGCCTTCATCGGGGAGAAGGACCAGTTCATGGTAATCTATCTAGATGACATCACGGTTTTCTCCAGGACAGACAAAGAGCACTGCTACCACTTGAAGAAGGTTTTCCTGAAGTGTCGGAGGTTTGGCCTATCTTTAAACCCCAAGAAATCTTTGTTTTCTATGAGGGAAGGGAATATTTTAGGCCATATAGTTTTAGCAGAGGGAGTAAGGATTGACCCTAGAAGGGTAGAAGCAATTCAGAACCTGTCACTTCCCAGATCTAAGAAGGAAGTTCAGGCCTCTTTGGGGAAGATAAATTTTCTGAGGAGATTCATCTCAAATTTTGCTGAGTTGGTGAAACACATCACAGCCATGCTCGGGAAGGGAAATGAAGTAAAATGGACTATTGAACCCATGGAATATTTTGTCCAAATAAAGAGGGCATTGACTGAGGCACCTGTGCTAATCAATCCTGATTATTCTAAATATTTCCTGATTTTTTCTTTTGCTTCTTGTGATACAGTGGCAGCAGTCTTATTGCAGAAAAATGATCAAGGGAGAGAGCAACCTATTGCCTTATTTAGAAAGGCATTGAGGGATGCATAAATCTAGTACAAGGCCATGGAAAAGCAGGCCTATGCCCTAGTGAAAGCTCTCAAATCTTTCAGAGTCTATGTCTTGCACTCAAAAATCACTGCATATGTTCCTTCGGCCTATGTGAAGGACATTCATATACAACCCGACATAGACGGAAGAAGAGGTAAGTGGATTGCCAAGATCCTAGAGTTTGACCTGGAAATCAAGCCCACCAAGTTGATAAAGGGGCAGGGTTTAGCCAAGTTGTTGGCTGAATCCAATTGCAAAGATTTAGGAATTAACTTCATCAACAAGAAAGATGAGTCATCCAACAAGCGATTCCAGGGTGCCTTATCACTAGCAGCATGCACCTGGTACAAGGACATCTTATATTTTCTACAATAATTGAGGCCTCCTGATGGAATGGAAAAGAGAAAGGCGAGAGATTTAAAGCTCAAAGCAGTCAAATATTGCCTCATTGACCAAGCCTTGTATTGGAAGGACCCCCTAGGGGTATTTTTAAGGTGTCTAGACCCGCAAGAGGCCCAGAAGGTTATGTTTGATTTCCATAGTGGTCTCTGCGGAGGTCATCATTTCTGGAAGACCACAGATCACAAGATCCTCTGGGATGGGTACTACTAGCCCACTTTATTCCTTGACGTCTGCAAAGAAATCAGAGCTTGCATCAAATGACAGAAGTTCTCAGGAAAGCAGCAGCTCAAATCTCTGCCATTAAATCCTGTAGTAGTTTCAGCACCCTTTCAGCAGTGGGGATTGGACTTCATTGGAGAAATTCATCCTCCCTCAAGTGGCCAACACAGATGGATCCTCACTGCGACAGATTATTTCACCAAGTGGATGGAGGTTGTTCCCACTAGGAGCACTTCCCACAAAGTAATTATCATCTTCCTGGAGGATATAATATCCAGATTTGGCTGCCCTAGCAGAATTGTCACTGATAATGCCTCTCCCTTTCAGTCTGAACCTCTGGTCAAGTTCTGTGAGAAATTTGAGATTTCATTGATTCACTCTACTCCCTATTATCCTCGGGGAAATGGAATGGCATAATATTCCAATAAAGGTTTGATCAAGCTCATTAAAAGATTATTGGAAGACAATAAAAGGGCCTGGGATGCAAAACTCAAATTTTCTCTATGGGTTGACTGAGTGAAAACGAAGAAGTCCCTAGGCATTTCACCCTTCCAACTTGTTTACAGAACAAAGGCCATTTTCCCTACTCATCTCGCCTTATCTGTGGAAAACTTTCTCCAGGACCTTGAAGGAAAGCCTGGCAATATGGTCAGAAGAATTCATCAGATGGTGGAAATGCAGCAGATCAGAGAGCAGGTCATGAACAGGGCCTACGATCATCAGCAGAAGATCAAGCAGGATTTTGATAGGAAGGGAAGAAAGAAAGAATTCAAGCAGGGTGATCTGGTGCTCAAATGGGATGCACCCAGGTAGGACAGGGGCAAGCACAATAAGTTTGATGCCCTCTAGTTTGTGCCTTTCAAGATCCTTGAAGTATTTTCGAACAGCACTTACAGATTATAGGATCTGGAAGGTGAAGAAGTTTTTAGTGGCCCAGTGAATGGGAATTTCTTGAAAAAATGTTTTCTGTGAGCCGCAGTCGGCTCTTTTGTTTTTGTAAATATTGTTTTTGTTTTCAGCTTAGTAAATGATTCCATAGCCCAACAACAAGGCACTGAATCTGCAAAAGTGTTCTTAGAAAATCACAGGGACGACTCTATCCCCCGTGGAGCCAAATGTTAGCGATATTTCTTGTAACAGGGATAAAATGTGAAAAGAGCGGGTTATAAACCCACCTACCCTAAGTTTTGGGTGGAAAAGAGACTGCGGTTAATTGGAAATTTGTTATGGACGACAGGATTTCACGCGCTTGAATCAATGGCGCACATCAGATTCCAGAGCCCCCCCACTTTTCTACCTTTAAGTGGAGGGGGGGGTCTGAAATCGAGGGCGCACCTCTTCAACGGTTACGATCGGAGCGCTCGGATCAACGGTGCTCAAGGCAATTCCGAACCCCCCCAACTTTTCTACCTTTAAGCGGAGGGGGGGGGGTCTGGAATCGAGCACGCATCTTCCCAACGACTGAGATCAAAGTGCCCATATCAATGGTGCTTGCGCGATCCCATCCTTCTCTACTGCTTTATTTTTAACTTACGTGGGCCCTTCCCTCGTTATGTCATCCTCCCAAGCTACTTCTGCCATGTTTCCATGTGCCTCGCTCCTTTCCACATCAGCCTCCATTAATATGTGCCCATGGTATCTCATCACCTACCCCCTCCGCTTATTGCTTTCCGCCATGTATCTTCCCTTGTCACATCTCTCACACCTCATCACTCCTCGGTCTTGGGCGCCACCACTCCTATTATGCGCCCCATCCTTCACGCTAGCCTCCACGCATATTTCATCAGGCCGATCAGCCAGTCTAGGTGGCAGCGCAAGGGGCTTTCCATGTCCCAAAAGTGTTGAGTTGGCTGGGCCGTTCTCAATCCCCATGAAGCAGTTATTGAGGTAGTTGGTGGTGGTGAGGCATCATCTCCACCATAATGGAAAGGTCTGGCACCTAATCAAAGCACGTCGATTCATCCACGGAGTTGTTAGAAGTTCGATTGCGTCTGTCGTAGTTGCACAATCATTCAGAGACTGTAGCTGCAGATTGTCAGAAGCCATACAGACACAATGTGTTTAATGCAGTGTCCCGATTTTGTTGTTGTTGTGGTTTTGAGTATATGTAGGCGTTTTCGCCATTTTTGTATCTAGCGATGGTTGAGAAGAGCTCCTGGTTGTAAAGTTTTAATGAAGCATTGATACTCTGGTTATGCATGGACTTTTGAGACTTCTTGCCTTATGAATGCCAGTTTCTTTTACGTCTTTGTTATACTGTGTTAGAACAACTCGGAATTGGAGGATCTAGTCGAGTTGTAGCTGCTATAGGATGATGTAGGTTGGATCGCTGTAGCAGTTACGTCGTTTCTAATCAGTTCTTGTGATTTTCCCAGCGCTGAGTGACTTGGAATTGGAGGATCCAGTCAAGTCCCCTTTCAGTTTCTTGAGACCCTGAACCAAGAGGATCTTTCATTCAGAGCCTTTCCTCTGCAAACCGCTGGAAGCCTGTTGCCTAAAGTTGTTTGTCCACCTTTCTCACCATGTCTTCCACCTGCTCACCTTTTAATCTACCACTGGTTGAAGTTAGATCAAGACCTCCTTTGTTCCTTACATACCAGACCCGGTCCCTGAGTTAAAATGATATTTCCTTGAGTCTCTCCCCATTTGATCATCCATTAAAACTATCGTGACATAAAACTGATGGGTGTCAGGCTCTGCTTCTGCAAGCAATCCAAGAGTGACTTCCGATGCTAACACTTTCTAAAACATAATGCATGAATGAAAGACTAGCAAATGAATACTGAACATTCTGATAACTAAATAGTAATGTGCATAATTCACACATTCATAATTTATTGTGAAAAAAAATCATACTATTGTATCCTGTTGAATTATCCAAGATGATTAAGGTGGACCTAACCAAGACTACTCAAGGAAAAGAGCAGAAATATCCCAACAGGGAGTAGATTGCAGAAGAAAAGAAGAAAAAAAGGAGGAATATGTTTCTCACTTTAAAGTTATGAGTTTCTTAACAGAGTTGTAATCCTTAAAAGAACATTTGTGGGAACAAATACAAACGGTGAAAGAAAAATGAACAAACAGGTATAAATTTGGTTAAATCCATGAATGTGTAAAGGCAGTGGGGCCTTGGGAATATTTTAGTTAAAATGAAAATTCTATACCGTCTAGAAGGAGTTGGAAAGAGGGAAGAGTCCCTTAAATCCTTTTTCTTTTTTTGTATTGTGTTTCTCTGGGATGATAAGATGTTATGTTGTGGTGTGTGAGTGTTTTAGCATGAGAATGGTGATAAATGTGTGACTGTAAAGATAGTTAGGGACTTGATTATGTTTGAACTCGTGAAAACATTGAGGGTAATGAGTTATAGTGCATAAAGATATGTTGGGGCATATCTAAAAATGATTTATGGATGTAGATACATATATTTCAGTTAACATGACGAATGACATGATTTGGAATGTGACAATGCATGTTTTATGTAGGAAATGATTGGAGTTATTGGGAAAGGAAAACTACCAATGGTAGAAAACCTCTAGTAAAGGATAAATGAAAGAAGGTTGTTTTTGAAATTTTTTTGAAGGGACTTTGGGAGCCCCATGGAGCACTACGGATGAGGTAAAAAACAGAAAAAGGGTGTTGGTAGCTAGAACAAGTATACAAATGTTCATGCCTATGTGGCATAAGGTATGAATGGATTTGGTAAGAATATCCTTTGAAGTATTTTAATTTCTTACTGATATGCAAATAATTTTGAATGGATATTGTATTCCATTTCTACCCAAGTAGGGTAAGATTTAGGAAAGAAGAATCTGAATAATAGAGAGAGGAAATCTATGCGAGTCAAGGATGATTAAGAATCCTTGCAAGAAAATTAATGAATAAATAGTGTCATGGGTACATTGACCAGTCAAGAGTGATTGGGAACAAAAGTACTCATAGGAAACACATTGAATTGAATGCATTGATGATCCAAAAATGATCCATAGAAGTCTAAGGATAACTCAGAATTCCCAGAAGCACCTCAGGAAGCTCATAATGGCCTCAATAGACAGAGAAAGGGAAAAACTTAAAAGTCCTCAAAACTTAGTGAAATTGGCATCATCGTGAAGAGCGCATCACAATATTTCCAACGATGTAAATGACTCATCAAACAGAGTTACAGATCAAAAGATATTCACAGTCAAAGTTTTGGTCAACCTAGCCTAGTCAGCTGGGATGAGTCAGCATCTGTACTGCTAACATCAACATCAGTACAGACGAGGTCAACATCCGTACAGGGTACGTGGAACATGTAGAGGGTGACACGTGTCATAATGGTGGGGAAACACCAGAGGCTACCATGTGTCATTCATTTTTGGTGTTTTCTAGTTATTCCATGGACTAATGGAAAAGTGCCACATGGTAGTCTATATAGCCACGTGGCAATATGTACAGCCACCCTACAAGTGACATGGAAATTTGTTGCAATAGAGATGGCATGGAATTCCCATGCTGTGTGGTGATGTGGACCAATAAAAGGAAACCACGTGGCAGCGAGAAAATGCACAAGGACATCCAACAACCGAATATTCAAAAAAATGGTGGGGTTGGATGGCGCCAACCTCCAATCCACCATATTTGGTAGTGATCTCTCTATATATGGATGGTTGAAACTGCAGGCCACCAAATTTAACCAACCCACCAACGACTCCACAAAAGTTAACCCTATGGTTGTAACAATACATCAAACAGGAGGCCCGCGAGTTTGACCCTAGGACCTCCCCCAATACACATCAATTTGAATTAATCTGCCAACCACTATGCCAATGAACTACATTATGTATTCCACCCACATTATTATTTAAAAATTGAAAATCACAAGGCACTGAGGGGAGGACTAGGGCGCGCAATGGTATGGATGGGGCATGGAAATCGAGACAAGTTCCATTAATTTATTGTAGGTTGCAGACATGGAAACCAAGACATAATTTCTCTTGGTCTTGAAAGTGCCAGACTCAGATCGAGGTGTGGAGATAGTCATTTTTGGGTAATTCAACACCATAAATTCAGTGGTGTTGTTTTTTTTCTGATTTGAGAAAAGCTTATGTAGCTTAACTCTAGAATGAGGTATACTTATGTATTTTTCCAAATTATTTTGTTAATAAAAGGACTTACCCATTTGAGAGTAGGACCCAGAGACATAGTCCAATAGGGACGAAATCTGTTATCAAGTTTTTGTGTTTAGATCATATGCTTATGTCTCTTTATCATTGAGTTTTCCTTATTTATGGCGAATTTCAATTTATGCTCATTTACTACAATTCTTTAATATGTCACATTGATGAAAATATCTTGGATCATGTTGGTATCAGAGAAGTCATATTTGACTTGAATTGTTGAGTGTGAATGCTTACTAGTGCCAAGCATAAATAGGGTGACGGAACAATTAAGACTTTCAACCCTGAAGTTGGCCATGCATCTCGAAGTAATAAAATGGATGAAGAGGACAAGTGTGATGAACATGAGAGAAACTTCCATGTGGTCTTCTATCACATGTCAGATATGGTTGGGAAAATGTATGGAGATTACAAGAAGAGAATGGAAAAGAAAGGAAAGAAAAAGGAATCATCAACGGATGAAAATGCTTCAGTGAATCAAGGAGCCGGTGGAGACCCTCCTAAGCCTCCATCTTCACCATCGATTTCTATCTCTTCTTCCTCTGATCATTCTCATCATTCTCATCATTCTATCCATAAAGATTCTTTTAAGAAACCATTATTAAATATTGATGTAAAATTTGATTTACCTATGTTTATTGGAGATGTTAATCCTGAAAAGCTAGATAATTGGATCTGACAGGTTGATGTATATTTCCATGTTCAACAGATTGATGGAGAGGAATTTAAAGTGCAATTGGCCTCTCTTCAGTTGGAAGGAACTGCTCTCGTATGGTGGGAGAGAAAACTTCGGGACATAAGTAAGTGTGGTAATCTTCTTTCCTCGTGGTCAGAATTTAAATTAGCAATAAGGAAGAAATTTTATCCATTGGGTTATTTACATAAAGCAATGATAGAATGGAAAACCTTAATGCAAATTAAAGGTCAAATTGTACAAAGTTGCATGGAAGAATTTAGGAAAACAGATCTTGCATTAAAATTTCCTTTAGATTCTTATGAAACTTTAATGAAGTATATTGGCGCACTTCATAGTTATATTCGTCATACTTTACTACTGTTTAACCCCACTAGTCTTGATGAAGTTTTTGTGCAATCCACTCACCTTGAGAACATGGGAAAGCATGTTCAAGAAGATCCCACAAAGAAACCTTCCAAATTCCCACATAAGAAATTTAAAGGAAATTTGCAAAGGAAGGGCAAAAAGACTGCCAATGTAAAGAGGGAAGAAGGAAAGTCATCTTGCACTCATTGCAAGAAGAATGGTCATGATGATGAACATTGTTGGAAATTACATCTAGAGAAAAGACTGAAACAATTCAGTGGAAATGGGAAGACAAAGAATGTTTCTCTAGTGAACAAGATCTTGGTTCCGATTCAGGAGACGAGGAAAAGATCACATCAGTTCGAATACAAGGTAAATATTCCCTTGATGCTAGTTCAAATTCTAATAATGAATCTCATGATGATGAAAAAAAGAGGAATGAATTATTTCATATAAGAGTTGTATCTAATCACACTAAGATAGATACATTGTTTTATCTGGGTTCCCAAGTAAACTTGATATCTGAAGCACTTGTCAAAAAGATGGGTCTTGAAACTAAACCACATCCAAAGCCTTATCCTATTGGTTGGGTATGTGATAAAGAAAAACTTAATGTCACCAAGAAATGTAGGGTCAGATTTTTTATTGCTTCAAAGTTGATTGATGAAGTGTATTTGGATGTTGTATCACTTGATATATGTGGCATATTTCTAGGGAGTCCTTATATTTATGATAGAAAAGAAGTATTCTTTTGTTATGAGAATAAATATCACCTTACTAAAGGGGAAGTGGGATATATTGTTAGGGCCCACAACATGAAGGTAAACACAACACGTGTTAGTGCAGGACAAATGAAGAGAATCATAAATACTAATAAGAGATATGTACTCATGGTCGTAACGGAAAAGGATGTCAGAACATCTAACTCCTTCCAAGGATGTGATCCTTCTCATAAGAAAGAATTAATTGATATTGTTTCTAAGTATGATGACATATTTTAGGAACCAGACGGATTACCTCCTAAGAGTGAAATCCAACATGAAATACATCTTCAACAAGATTCTCTTCCTCCTAATGTGGGCATGTACAGGATACCAATTGTAGAGATGACAGAGATCAAAAAGTAGGTACAAGACTTATTGGATCAAGGGGTCATCAGGCCTAGTTCATCTACTTGTGGTTCTTCGATCATGATGGTGCCAAATAAGGATGGAACATGGATAATGTGTCGATTATCAAGATTTAAATAAAATCACGGTGAAAAATTGATACCCTCTTCCTCGTATAGATGATTTACTTGATCAATTAAAGAATGTTGTTTATTTTACTAAGTTGTATTTGCGCAGTGGATACCATCAGATCATGGTTGTAGAACATGATGCATGGAAAATTGTCTTTAAAACCAAAAAGGGATTGTTTGAGTGGTTAGGTATTCCATTTGGGATTTGTAAAGCTCCGAAAGTTGGATTACTGAGAGGGGGTGTGAATCAGTAATAGAGAAATTTAATCCTTTTAACCATATAATGCAATTGTTATATCATTGTAGCATTATCATCCAATAATTGCAGAGTAAATAAACAATGAACAAATGAGCAATCATACACATACACAGTACACTAATGTTTTTACGTGGAAACCCAAAGTGGGAGAAAACCACAGAATGATTTTTCTTATTGAATAATTACATTCATTGGAAGCACCAACTTCCTTTGTTTTCTAGCTACAACTGGAAGGAGGCTCCAACCCCCTAGTTTCTCATCCTACAACTTGAGGGGAGATCCAACTCTCCAATTCTCTGGCTACAACTAGAAGGAGGCTACAATCCCCTAAGTTCTCCAGCTACAACCGGAAGGTGGCTACAACCATCTATCCTTGCCCTGTACAACCGCACTGAAATATAAATGCCAAATGTAGACAACCTGTCACTATCACTGAATCAACCACTACCACTCTCAACCTGTCACTATCAACCTCTACCAATAACCTGTAACAACCTGTACCAATCAACTTGCACCAAGAAACCTATACCAATAACCTGAACCAACATGTACCATGCATCAACCTTGACTCATCAAGATGTACCAACATCATTAACTATAAACCTCATGTATGTGCCAACTCATCAACTATACAAAACATGTATGTGCCAACTCATCAACTACTTGTCTCAACCATGTACCCAACATGTACCTCAACCATATACCAAAGACATACACCAATATAACCATCAAAATTTATCTAACAATTCATCACTCTATCCATAAACCCAATACCATAAACCCTTACATCAAACCATGTGAAACAACCTCATTGTTATGTAGCCTCAAGCTAAACCAACAACTTCAACAACACATCACAACCAAAAGATGAATACCCATATGCCAAATACCAACAAAAAAATACCAATTGTATCCATCAACAAATATGATATATGCAGAAATACTGAACATCCAATACCATATCAAGAGATAAACCTAGCTCACAAAACATACCTCAAACAAGATGTACCATATCTCTCATAAATAGACCCCAACCATGTTGTTGCCGCGATTTTTCTTCCACACTTTTTCTGCCACGATTTTTCTGCTGCACTTTTTCTGCCGCACTTTTTTTGCCACGATTTTCCTGTAGCACTTTTCTTGCCAGGATTTTCTGCCGCGATTTTTCTGTCGCACTTTTTCTGCTGCACTTTTTCTGCTGCACTTTTCCTACTACACTTTTTCGGCCACAATTTTCTTGCCGCACTTTTTTGGCTATAGTTTTCCTGCCACACTTTTTCTGCCACACTTTTCTTGCCGCACTTTTTTTCCGTGATTTTTATGCCACACTTTGTTTTCCACACTTTTTCTGCCACAGTTTTCTTGCCACACTTTTTCTGCTGCACTTTTCCTGCCGCACTTTTCTCTATCAATAATACCTGCCTAAATAACCTTTCACAAAATACCTGCCAACAATTTTCCTGTCGCACTTTTTCTGCCGGGATTTGTTTGGCACGATTTTGCTGTTGCACTTTTTCTGCTGCACTTTTTCTGCCGCACTTTTCCTACCACACTTTTTCGGCTACACTTTTCCTGCTACACTTTTTCTACTGCAATTTTCCTGCCGCACTTTTTCTGCCACATTTTTCCTACCATGCTTTTTCTACCGCTCTTTTCTTGCCACACTTTTTCTGCCGTAATTTTTCTGCCACACTTTTTTTGCCGCACTTTTTCTGCCGTAGTTTTCCTATCGCACTTTTTCTGCCACAATTTCCCTACCACACGTTTTTTGTTGCACTTTTCTCTATCAATAATACATGCCCAAATAACCTTTCACAAAATAGATATTCAATGATATCAATAGGTTGAAGTGTGATTAAATGAGAGAGCCTCGCCTCTTATTTATACTTTCATGTAGCATCCCACTTTCCTTATTTTAGGGAGTTCTCCATTAACTTTAATATTTAAATAATTTATTTTGAAAACACGTTGACTACTTTGACCTTTTGGGGCTTGTATATGGCTCATGAGGGTTCTCCAACTTCACATGGCCAAAAATCTCTAACCGTGAGGAGTTATGTGATGTTCCACATACCACCGGAAATGGAATGAAATATACTATCCATATAGAATAGTCTTACTTGCAATTATATCAAAACTTATATCATTATCCATAAAACAAACTTGGGTCCATTACCCAAACCTTTGTGCTACCAAAATTCTCTACTGGAATTTCTTCAAGGTTTGATATCAATGACAACCAACCCACATTTGGCATTTGGCATTGATGGCAACACTCTGATGAAATATTGAAGTCATGTCATGCAATACTGAAGTTATATCACTCATGCTTCCCCTGTGACCATCACCCCCCCTAGAGCCATGCCTCTATGTTCTGCATCTGATAAATCTCTCCCTCTTTTTCATCAATGGAAAAGGTATCTTTCCATCCAGGGTTTCTCCCCCTAACTGAATTTTCCTTGGGGATACTTCCCCTAACTGAACTCTTCTTGAGACTGATCTCCTGACCTGAACTGTCCTCTTTATGGTGCTTCCTCGTGTAAATATAAGACATATAATATAAGAATTCAAAAACATTCATTTTGAGAAATTACTCTGAGTCTTTGACGAAGATACTCAAAGGATTCTCGTGGAAGCGGTTTTGTAAAGATGTCTACCACTTGTTATTTTGTGCCCACATATTCAACTTTGATTTTATTCTCTCCAACTTGTTCCCGTAGAAAGAGATACTTTATTGGAATGTTCTTCATATTGAAGTGCATCATAGGGTTCTTCAAAATACAGATGGCGCTTGTATTATCACAATAGCTTGGAATCAGCTCATCATACTCAACCTGGATATCTTTCATATTTTGTTTCATCCATAGAAGTTGTGTACAACATATTGTTGTTGCAATATACTCTACCTTGGCTATAGATAAGGATACTAATGAGTGTTTATTGATTAACCATGATACTAAACACTCACCCAAGTAGAACGTTGCTCCATTGGTGCTTCATCGGTCATCAATGTAACCTGCCCAATCTACATCTATGTAAGAAAAAAATGGTAGATCCTTTCTTTTTTGATACCATAATCCAAACTCTTATGCTCCTTTGAGATATATGAAAATCCTCTTAATTGCTAATACATGTTATTCCTTTTGCGCTGCTTGAAATCATGCCAGCTTTCCAATTACCTTCATTACATATGGTCTGGATGTTGTCACATATAATAAGCTACCAATCATTGACTTGTATTGCCTCTGGTCTGTAGACTTTGAATCATCATCTTTTCTCAACTTCCAACTGGTTTTCATAGGAGTGGTAACTGGTCTGGAATATTCCATTCCGAACCTCTTTAACATTTCTCTGATATACTTAGTTTGAGAAATAAAAATACCTTGGCTTCTTTGACATATCCAAAGGTCCAGAAAGAAGGATAGTTCTCCGAGTAATGACATTTCAAATTCATTATGCACATCCTTTGCAAATTTATGTCTTAACCTATCATCAGTACTTCCAAAATAAATATCATCAACATAAAATTCAATTAATAAAATACTATATTGAGTTACCTTTATGTATAGGTTGTTGCCTACACTTTCTTTTCAGAACCCTGTCTACTATAGATATTTATCTAGTCTACTTTACCATGCTCTAGGATCATGTTTTAGACCATATAAGGCCTTCTTCAATTTACACACATAATATGCATTCTCTAACAACTGAAATCCTTCTGGTTGTTCAATGTAGACTTCTTCTTCAAGTTCCCCATTCAGAAAGGCTTATTTCACATCCATATGATACACTTTAATATTCTTGGAACATGCATAAGCTATGAGCAATCAGATTGCTTCCATTCTGGAAAATGGAACAAGTGTTTCTTCAAGGACGATTCCTTCAACCCGTGTGTATTCTTTACATACAAATCTAGCTTTGTTCCTTGTAACATGTCCATATTCATTAAATTCATTTTTGAATACCCACTTTGTGCCAATCACATTCTTACTCTTTGGTATTGGAATCAATTCCCAAGTGTCATGCTTCTCTTTTTGATCCAATTTTTCATCCATGGCCTTATTCCAAAATTCATCCTTGCTAGCTTCTTCAAAAATTTTTGGTTCAATCGTAGATGAGAGTGCTAGGTGGATTTGTTCTGGTGAACGGATTCTTATTCTCACCTCAACTCTTGCATCTATGTTTTCGATAATATGATCTGAAGGATGATTCTTCTGTTATTGTTTTCTAGGTGTCTTTTGGGGCACTTGTTGAACTTTCTCTTCTACTTTTGTTTGATCCTCTTCATATCTCCCTTCTACTTATTCATCATCTTCTGCTTCTTCTTCGTAAAGTTGTTCCATTGATTCATTTTCTTCTTCCTTTAATTCACGTCCACCCATTTCATCAATTGTTACATTGATGCTTTCCATGACTTTGTTCAACCTCAAATTGTAACACTTGTATGATTTCCTTGTACTTGAGTAACCAACAAGTACTCCTTTTTCCACACAAGATTCAAACTTTACCATTCTTCTATCTTCTCTTTTGATGTAGCATTTTCTTCCAAATACTCTGAAGTGCTTCACATTTGCTGGTCTTCCTTTCCATAGCTCATAAGGATTTTTGTTAGTTTTATTTCTGAGCATTAATATGTTTTAAATTTGAATCGATGTATGCACTGCATGTGTCCAAAATATATCTGTCAATTTGGAATCCATTAACATTGTTCGAGCCATTTCATGTAATGTCATGTTCTTTATTTCAACAACTCCATTCTATTGAGGTGTCCTAGCAACGGAGAATTGTCTTTTTATTCCATGCCTACTGTAGTAGTCCATAAATTACTTTGAAGTGAACTCTCCTCCATTATCATATCTCAATCATTTGTTTTTTTAATCCATTTCATTTTCAACCATTTCCTTTTAGACCTTGAAGTTTCAAAATCTTCTGACTTATTCCTGAGAAAGAAAATTGCAGTCATTCTTGTATAATCATCAACTAATAACATAAAGTATTTCTCAACTTTTAAACCCTTTGTTGTAGTTGGTCCAACTAGATCAGTATGCACAATTTCCAGTGGTCTTGTTGTTGAATATTCTTTTGATTTAAACCTAGTCTTTGTTTTCTTTCATTGTTGACAATGCTTGCATAAAGTGTTGGTTGGTTTCGTAATCTGGGGAATTTCTTTAACTACTTCCTTTTTTCTGAATTTGACAAGATTATGAAAGTGTATGTGACCCATTCTTCTATTCCATATCCAAATTTCATCTTCTTTTCCTAGACAACACTTTTCATTTCCAATTTCACTTAGTACATATATGTTGCTTGAAGTTCTTGCAGTTGTTGCAATCAATTTTCCTGAACCTTCCTTTCTTATATCACACTTTTGTGAATCAAAGTAACTTTATAACCTTGGTCACACATTTCACTCACACTTAGAAGATTGTGTTTCATATCTTCTACTAGTAGAACATTTTCTGCCTTGGTATTCTTGTTTCCAATTATGACTGTGCCTCTTCCAATGATTTTAGATGAATCATCATTTTCGAAGGAGACTTATCCATCTCTTTCCTTTCTTAATGTCTTTATCACCTATCATGTGTTTTGAACAACCACTATCAACATACCAACCACATTTCTTCTGCTTAGCTTGTAGAGCGAGTGTGCATTCTTCATTGCTATACTGATTCTGCTTTCTTATCCATGTTCTCTTCTGAGGTTCATGTCTGTGACTGTTGTTTTTCTATTCTGGTAAACTAGTGTAACATCCCCGGCCACCCAGTTCAGGGCCATGATACTCCAAAAAATTATTTTATTATTTTCTCAACATACTATAACATACCCAATGTCCAACTGAGCTATGCCACATAATGTTTTTGAACTGCATGAAATTAAAACATATACACACAGAGATCTTGCAGAACTTTATATATATAACCTAAAAAGACAAATAAATTATGTAAATGCATGGATTCAAACTAAAATAACAGTAAACATACACATGCATTATATACAGACAATACCCATAAATATAAAGATAGTTATAACCACACATAGGATAAACACATAAAAATAAGCACATAAATAATAATGCAACATGTAAATTTATCACACAGTTGACACATATCTTGGTAAGAATATCAACAAATGTGTACAGACCTTCAACGAACCTCCCAACCTTAGAACACACTACTAATCACTCTCACCAGCTGGTCACCCCTGAGCTGGGACTAAACTACACCCGGGTAAAGGGATTCCTAACCAAGCTAATAGATCATAGACAACTAAAAGACTCTGTCACATGTGCCAACTCAAACTAACATCCTACAATCCCTCATTCCCCACATTCTTGTCCCACCCCAGGAAGTGTTTCCCTTCTCTGATCAATAGTCCTTCAACTACCCCACTTCCTTTTCGATCTTCAGCAACAGGCCAGACAGGAAGTCTCAGAGCCCTGTAGTTGTAGTTTAGCACCTTCAGGAAATAAATTCCCAACAATTATCTCACCGAGAGAGATTGCTCATGGGCATGACAGCCTGCCTGTTCAATATCCCATGGGCCTGACAACCCTCCTCTTCAATATCCCATGGGCCTGACAACCCACTTCTTCAGTCCATCTCCCAAGCTAACCAGGTACACAAACATGTATGGTTATGGATATAGGTTCAAGTACAGTGACAAGAAGTATGGAGGATAGCTCAATGAGTGTGTGACTAATCATGGACTGATTGACTAAATGGATGAATGATGGAAGGAATGATGGAAAATGAACTATGTCCAAACTACATGTATGCAAGTGATCCGAAAAGATCTTTTACATTACTATGGTTGAGTTATTATCCATGTGTTCATTAACCAATTAAGGAAGCTTCATGTAAGATGAAGAAGATATGAGAATATATTATATCCATATAAACATGTACAAAAC
This sequence comes from Picea engelmannii, assembly GCA_009831015.1. Classification (NCBI taxonomy): domain Eukaryota; kingdom Viridiplantae; phylum Streptophyta; class Pinopsida; order Pinales; family Pinaceae; genus Picea; species Picea engelmannii. The sequence goes on along the minus strand of ML787707.1, from coordinate 187,170 downwards.
TAAAATGAAGAAATAAATAATAGAAAACCATAACACCAATGTGATAACGGAGTTTGACAATCTCACCGATGTCTCTGGGCCTTTGCCTCAGTGGGTGAGGCTTTTTTTTTTTTTTCAAAGCTCAATAATTACATCAAAACAGTGCCAAAAGGATATGAGACTGATCTGGTCTTGTTATCCCAGATATCTAGAACCCAACAGAAGAAACGACACTCAAGATGGATGACCGAAGCTCCCGAAAATTGCCAGCAAATGTGCACTCCTCAACAACTTCCCTACATAAAAATGGTTTTGGCTTGGCTTTCCTTTAGCATAACTCTTCTATGACTATCCTCCATGGCCTCAATGTTACACATTGTTTTCGTCATCCCTATGATCGTTAATGATGTAAACCTATCTATTGATTTTAGAGGGGTCACAGTGGCTTGAGTTCCTGAAGAGAGAAGGAAGAAGAACTTTTCCTGAGGAAAAAAGTTGCATTTTCCTATGTAAAAACCTTATAAAAAGGAATGTTCGTAGGTTGCTATATAGGCAGGGTGCGAGAATGATCAATTCTCGCAGGTTGCACTATAGCCAGGGTGCGAATAGTTCGCAGGTTGCTATATAGCTAGGGTGCGAACATTCCAGCACGTGGGAAAAACGTACGGTTTCTCGAATTTTCTAGAAGGAGAAGCTTCTTGGGTGAGGTGGCATCCGAATGGTTTGGATCTTACTCGCTTTCATGATTTAGTGGGATCATCCTAACCTCCTCACCTTATCCTCTTCAACTTATAAAAAGAGAGGAGCTCTCATGGAGAAGAGGTTCTTGGTTGTGGTTCTTTGGCTTGGAATTATTAGCTTGATTAGAGTGGCTTTGATATTTGCTTTGTCAAGATAGATTGTGAGTAGCTATCAGATCTATGGTTTCAGAATCCTTCGAGAAAGAAGTGTGTGGGGAATGAAGGACAGTTGGAAGGGACCTTACGACATCAAGGCCATGGTTGTAATCTCTCTTTCACATTTAATATGATACAATAATATGATTCTTTCCTATAAAGCTTGTTGTGTTTTATTGTATGAT
>ML787707.1:154618-168986 GCA_009831015.1 Picea engelmannii | reverse complement strand
GAAATAATTAAAATAACATTACTAATCTAAATTACAACTAATGGCCTAAAGCCGACATAAATAAAATAGCATTACTAATCTAATATGCCCCAATTAAGGGGTAATGAGCCAATATTAGGGCTTAACAGTGTGCGCCTAACCCATGGTTCTAGCTCCAAAAGCATATGGAGATTCATTTCTTAAAAACTTGTGCATTGGAGGTTAGATAGTGTCACTCGTGCCCTATCCGCAGTGGTCACATGTATTAATAGAACCCACGGGTTGGGGCTTAGCCCCAACCCCCTTTTGCCCCCATACACATTGCATACACTTTATTATAAATAAAGTGGGTTATGTTTACATAGGTCCTAAAGGGTCGTGTTGGTTAATGGCCCTTTCCCAAAGCTTTTCCCTAGCAATATAACATGGGTTTGAATCCCACGAGCCTCAAAAAACTTTTAAATGGCCATCCAGTGATAGGGTGCCACGTGGCAACCCATGTCTGGGCCATGTGGCACCTCTTCATTTGCCTAAAAGTTTCCACTTGTCAACATCTGAGTGGATTTTCCTTTTGCCCAGTCAAATTTTTGTTGTGCTACCACATGTCTCAATGCTATGTCAACATGATGATGTCATGTTGATGTTAACATTGAATTTTTTTTTCCTATTGACCTGTTGACTTTTTACATGTTTGGGAAAATGGTCAGAGTGTGATAACTCTCGCATACAGTGTTCATTTGAGAAAGTAAATATATGGATGAAATCATCGCAATGAGCTAGTCGCAATGGAATTAGTTTCATCCAGTTCTAAGAACTGCCATTTTTGAGTCTTTTTTGGACCTAGGAAGCCTCCTAGATTTGATTATGGATCACACCTCCCCACTAAGGACCTTTTTGTACCCAAAAGGTTACTGACCAGTCAACAAGCTCAGGATAGGCCACCCAACTTTTCCTCTGTCTTTGAACTCTGTCCTATGCACCTGTCTCATCAAAATCAACTGTAACATAATCATGACAACTGACAGCATATTGTTAGCCATTTGAACCCTGTCACATTTTACTAAAGCCACTATCATTTATGTAGACAACATTACTAATGATGGCATACAATATATGAATTCAAATGAACTGATATACTTGCAATATTTGCACGACATGAGCTTATCTTGAATCAAACTATGATTGATTTTCCATTCCACAATCATTTCTTGTTCTTGCTTAAGATCCAATATTTGATTTGAAACAATTATAGGTTTCTTTCTTGCTTGAACTTCCTTCTTTAATTTTTCCTTTGTTTGAAGAGTTTTATTTTCCTTAACATGATGATCATGAACCACATAATCTTGACCTTCTTTGTTAATTGATATTGATTCTTTGTCCTGTAGAATATTGATTTACGATCATATAATTATGGACTAGCTAAGACCATTGCACATTTACTTAGTGGCACTACATCACATCATACATGTTACCTCGTCCACATACTTATATGAAATTGAAAGTTTTATTGTGCACTGCTTTGTTATGTGCATTTGATTATGAATTCTTATCCATTTAAGTGTGTATGGATTATGATGTACTTGTGTTTTTAACCCCAATTGCTTAACCAATTCCTCTGAAATTAGATCAGATTGAGATCCATTTTCGATTAATGTGTCTATCTTAGTGTGTCGTATGATGGTCCTTATATGAAACAAGTTACTTCTATAATCAATTCCTTCACCAATTTTACCTGTCATACCAAGCAATGAGACCTTTTATTCATCACTCAGATTCGATCCCAAGTATGTGGGTCTTATTGTCGCTACCATTGTTTGCCTCCCTTTATTTTCCTTGAACCACTTTGGCCTCTTCTTGGGATGCAAATTCCAACAATGGTCCTCATCATGTCCCTCTTTCTTGCAATTCTTGCAAGAGGGCCTCTCTTCCTTTCTCATCACTGCATTTGAATTCTTTCCATGCCACTTCCTCTTGTCCTCTTTCCTTGAAGATGATTCCCCTGGTACACTTTCTTTCCCTGCTTCAATATATGTTGCTTGAACAAAAACCTCATCAAGGTTAGTGGGTCCAAACATGAATACAATGTTTCTAATATGTGCAGGTAAACCTCCTATATACTTCATAAGGGTTTCTTGTGTATGTAAAGGGACATCTAACATCAATTCCATTTTTCGAAAGCCATCTGTGTATTCTTGCACTGTTTGTCCTTTTCTTAGTTTTAAATCTTGCCATTTAATTTTTTTTTTTCTTTATAAACCAAAGGATAGAATTATTTCCTAAGTGTAGAAATGAAGCTTTTCCATGATGGAAATACATTACCCACTTGTTGCGTTCCATTTTTCAAATTACTTTTCCAGTAGATGAGAGATGTGCCTACAAGTCTCAATGATGCCAACTTGATTTGTGTGGCCTCATCCTTGATCCGTTGCACACTACAGTAAACCTCCATTTGTTCGACCCAATTGTAAAGTTTCTTTGCATTAACTTCACCATCATATATGGGTAACTCAAATTTAACATCATGTTTTAATAATGGCATTTCATTTTCATGTTTATGAACATGTTTCTTTGCATTGGATTTAGAACTTTAACTTGAAGAAGAAGGAGAAGAAGGAGAAGAAGGAGGTGATGATGGAGGTGAAGGAGGAATATGAGGAGGATCCTCTCCCTCTTCACTTTTTCCCTCTGAATATTCACCCAAAAATGGTCTCTTTCTTTCCAAGTAATCCTCATACAAAACTTTCATCATCTCCAACATAGCAAAGAAAGTTTTTTGAAATTATTTCTCATCGTGAGAAAACCCTTCTTCTGATGCCATATTCTCACTATGAGAAGCTCTCTTTCTCAATCCAATTAATGGATTCTCTTTAAAAATATCACCTTCACCACACTGTAGCTTTTCCCTGGTTAACATGCAAAACTCAAATCCAAACGCCAACTATCTCTATTACCACCTGATCTGAAAAGATCTTTTACACAACTATGGTTGAGTTACTATGCATGTGTTCATTAACCAATTAAGGAAGCTTAATGAAAGAGGAAGAAGATATGAGAATATATTACATCCATATAAACATGTATAAAACTGAAATGAAGCAATAAACAACAACAAACCATAACACCAATGTGATAACGAAGTTTGACAATCTCGCCTACGTCTTCAAGCCTTTGTCATAGTGGGTGAGGCTTCTTTATTTATGTTCAAAGCTCAATAATTAAATCACAGTAGTGCCAAAAGGATACAAGACTGGTCTGGTCTTGTTCTCCTAGATCTCTAGAAACCAATAGAATAAACAACACTCAAGATGGATGACCAGAGCTCCCAGAAATGACCTGCAAAGGTGTGCTCCTCAATAGCTTCCCTGCATAAAAATGTCTTTGTATTGGAATTCATTCAACATAAATCTGCTCTAAATGTCCTGCATGGCCTCAAGAAGGCCTGGTTTATATAGATCTAAAGTTGGTTATCATCCTCCAACTTCCTCCCAAGATCTAGCCTCAAAAAGGGCCCAATATCCCCCGATAATGGGAAAAACTCTCGAATAACAGGCATAAAATCCAATAAAATCCACTATTATATTGTGTAAAACCCACATGTATAACAAAATATCAAAATTATCCCAAAGGGTTTGGGCACACACTCCATTTTAGGGTCACATGCATAAAATGTGGCCAAGCACCATCCCAAAGGGCTGCATGTTGGCCCCTAGCCAATAAACAATGGTCATGTGGCGCAATTTTATAAGACCATGCCCTTAGGGTGCAGGCCTAACCCATGGTTGTAGCTCCTGAAGCATATGGAGGGTCTTTGCTTAAACATCCACAAGCTGGAGGTTAGATAGTGGTGCTCATTCCCTATCCACAGTGGTCACATGTATTAATAGAACCCATGGGCTAGGGCTTAGCCCTAGCCCCCTTCCACCCCCATACACATTGCATACACTTTATTAAAAATAAAGTGGGTTATGTTTACACAAGTCCTAAAGGGGTGCATTTGTTAATGGCCCTTTCCGAAATATTTTCCCTAGAAATAGTTCATGGGCTCAAATCCCATGAGCCTAAAAAAACTTTTAGATTTCCATCCAGTTATAGGGTGCCACATGGCAACCCATGTCTGGGCCACGTGGCACCTCTTCAATTGCCTGAAAGTTGCCACTTGTCAACACCTGAGTGGATATTCCCTCTACCCAATCAAAATACTGTTGTTTTGCAACATGTCTCAATGCTACGTCATCATGATGATGTCATGCTGACATCATGCTCACATCAACATTGACTTTTTTTTCTCCTGTTGACCTGTTGACTTTTTACCTATTTGGGAAAATGATTAGAGTGCGATAAATATTGTATACAAAATCCATTTGAGAAAGTAAATATATGGTCAGAATCAACTCAATGAGCTGGTCACATTGGAATTGGTGTCATCTGATTCCGAGAACTTTTATTTTTGAGCCTTTTCTAGACCTGGGAAGCCTTCTAGATCCAATTCCAGATCAACAAGTCCCCAAATTGACACTTTTCATGTTGAGAGATACTTTCTCCCACTTGTCCCCATCCTTATAACTTAGGATAAAATAATTATCCATACTTTATGATTTAAGAAATATTAATATAATATTCCTTTTTGGCTTAAGCTCCCTAGCTTAGCCCCTTTTATTTAACTTTCATCCCCCCACTTTCCCTAACTAGTAGAGTTTAGTCCCCCATACTCTTTTATCGTGGTCACTCTATGCACAATGATGTATTTTATATTAATGATGAGACATATACAAAAATAGGCGCACTGGCCTTTAGCATCTAGGCTCTCTGGCCTAATACAAACATAAGCCTCCTATATTATAATAACTGTCTCACCAGCCTATAAAACACAACATATACACAGAGGCTCCCTGGCCTCAAAATTGTGCGCACTTAAGTTGTTGCACGTGGTATCCTGGAATGTGCACACTTCATCATTTTACTGTGCAATACATGCATGCACTATGTCATGAAAGGTGCATACAAAAATGATATGAAACAACTCACCAACTTAAGTACATTTTCATTTAAATTTACAATTGGGTTCGGCCTAGGGATATTACAATCCCCTCCCCTTATTTATGCATTGTCCTCGGTGCATTATGTACACATATACAACAAAAACTTCAAAAATTCTCAAAAAGATGTGGGTATTTTGCTCGCATTGCATCTTCATGCTCTCAAGTAGCATCCTCAGGACCATACCAGGTCCATTCGACCTTTACAATCCCTATGGCTTGATTTCATATTTGTTTGATTTTCCGGTCCAGAATGTGTATTGGATGCACTTGAAAAGCGCCTCCTTGCTCCACCTGAATCACATTCCAATCAATAACATGATTAGCATCATGTATATATTTCTTGAGAAATTATACATGGAATACATTATGAACAGATATAGATGTAGGAAATGAAATCATATAATCGATTGGACCAATCCTCTCTATGATTTCAAATGGCCCACAATAGTGAGCTTCCAACTTTGAAAAATTTCCCAACTTTAGGGAACTTCTGTTGGATTTCACTTTCAAGAATACATGGTCTCCCACTTTAAATTCTCTATGAGTTCTTCCCTTATCAACATAGATTTTATGCCTGTCTTGGGAATCCTTTAAATTATGTCTTATTTTCAACATTTACTCCTCCATTCCCTAAGCAAATATGGCCCAACCACTACTCTATCTGTTGGGTTGTCCCAACTTACCGGTGTGTTGCACTTTCTGCCATAAAGTGCCTCAAAAGGGCTCATCTTTAGAGATGTTTGGTACCCATTTTTATAAGAAAACCCTACCAAGTGTAGGTAGTCTTCCCATTTTGATGGTTTATCCATCAAAAAAATCCTCAACATATCCTCAATCACTTGATTCACCCTCTCTATTTTTCCATCTGATTCTGGATGATAAGTTGTACTAAAATTCAAATTTGTTCCAAATCCATTAAATAATCCCTTCCAAACATTTGAGGTAAATTTTGGATCTTTGTCAGACACAATTGTCTTGGGTATGCCATGTAATCGAGAAATTTCTCTCATATAAATATCAAGAATGTTGGCTACCTTGTGAGTGAGCTTAACTGGAATAAAATGGGAAGATTTAGTAAGCTTATCCACCACTACCATGATAGAATCATGTTGCTTGTTTGTTCTAGGTAGTTTGGTGATGAAATCCATTGTTACAACTTCCCATTTACACTCAAGAATGGGTAATGGTTGTAGAAACTCATCTGGGTGTCTATGTTCAACCTTTACCTTTTGACATTCCAAACATTTGGCAATAAAATCAACAACTTCTTTCTTCATTCCCGACCAATAATATTGTCTCTTGAAAACTGCAATAGTTTTCTAATAACTTGGGTTCCCAACATAAGGTACATTATGCATTTCTCTCAATACCATATTTTTCAATTCCTAAGAATTTGGTACATAAATTATTCCCCTATACATGACAATTTCATCATTATCTAGTTTATATTCTTCAATTTTCTGCAACAAATTACCTTGCTCTAATTTTGCCACTAATTCCTTGTAATGAAAATATAATTTTGTTGCCTCCAAAATTATGTCTTTCAAATATGATTGGCAGATGCTAATGCCTATAACATGCAATTCATGCACTCTTTTGTTGAGTGCATCAACCATTTTGTTCTCTTTCCCTTTGATATGCTTTATATCAAAGTCATATTCACTTAGAAATTCTAACCATTTGTTTTGCCTAGCATTTAGAGTTGGTTGATCAAATAAATATTCCAGACCATTATGGTCTGTCCTTAGCTAAAAAATATTCCCTGTGAGGTAGTGTCTCCATTTCATCAAGGCATGTACTATGGCTACCAACTACAAATAATGAGTGGCATAGTGTCTTTCATGCTCCTTCAACTTCCTTGATTCATAACATATAACAAACCCATTTTGAGTGAGGACTCCACCAAGTCCTTATTTACATGCATCTGTGCATACAATGAAGTCTTCATTTGGGTCTGCAATCCTTAGTATTGGAGCACTTTTTAATAATTTCTTCAAGTGTTGGAAACTCTTTTCACAATCCAATGTCCACTGAAACTTCACACCCTTCTTTTGTAAGGAAGTGATTGGGTGTGCAATTTTTGAGAATCCTTCAATAAATCTCCTATAGTATCCTGCAAGGCCCATGAATGATCTGACCTCTATCATATTCTTCGGTGCTTACCATTCTTTAATGGATTTTATCTTCTTAGGATCCACTGCTATCCCATATTCTGAAATGATATTCCCCAAATAATGAATTTTCTTCTAATAAAATGAGCACTTTCTCAATTTGGCATACACGTGATGCTACCTTAATACTTGCAACACCATCCTCAAATGATGCTCATGATATTCTTCTGACTTGTAATATACAAGGATTTCATCCAAAAAGATAATGACAAACTCATCTAAATGTTCTCGGAAAACACCATTCATTGAGCACATGAAAACAATTGGTGCATTTGACAACCCAAATGGAACCACTATGAACTCATAATGACCATACCTTGTTCTGAAGGTGGTCTTTCTGATATCTTCCTCTTTAATCCTTACCTGATGGTATCCTGACTTGAGATGTATATTTGAAAATATCTTTGCATCCTTTAATTTATCAAAGATATCATAAACCCTTGGCAGAGGATACTTGTTCTTTACTGTCACTTTATTCAGTTGTCTGAAATCAATGCACAATATTAATGTCCCATCTTTCTTCTTCATGAACAAGACTGAGGCACCCCAAGGTGACACACTTGGGCGTATATACCCCTTCTTCAGAAGTTATTCAAGCTACATTTGCAACTCATTCATCTCTGTTGTACTCATTCTGTAAGGAGTCTTTGACACTGGAGCTACTCCAGGAATTAAATTTATAGAGAAATCAATATCTCTCTTTGGGGGTAGTCCTAGTACCTCCTTGAACACATCTTCAAAATCTTCCAGGACTGCATGATATTCCAAATTTTTCACCTTATCCTTATATGATTCCTCCATATGTGATGCAAATATTTGACATCCTTTCTTGTAGCATTTCTTCAGCTACATTGTAGAAATTTCTCTGATAGTCACTGCCCTGGGAATTCCTTGGATTGTTCTCTGATTTCCATCCTTGCCTAACCAATCCATACCAATTAGGAAGTCATAAGATCCTAAAGGAAAGATATTCAAATATTCCCTTGTGCTCAGTCCATTCATGTCCATAAGACACGACTTAACCATCTCATTGACTTTTCTTTTGGCTCCAGTAGCCAGTTGCACCAACCAAGATTTTCCATGCTTTCTTATTCGCAAACACAAACTTTCCACCATATTAGGATCTATATAACTATGACTAGCTCATGAATCAATTAAAATAGGAATGGTTTGGTTGTTTATCATACCATCCACTTCAATCATATGTGATTGATACTCTACTTTCTTGTTGTACAGGGTTGCATAGATCCTTGGTACATTTCTGCCCATGTCCTCCACTGTTTCAGCTTGTTGTACATTGTGAAAAATCCTCACTTCTTCACCTCTATTAGGACAATATATGAACATATGATCTCCTTTACAACCCCAACATTGAATCGGTGGTTGCCTTGGCCTTTGAATCCCTATCTCAATCATTCTGGGTTCTTTAGAAGTTCGTTGTCCATGAGTATTATTTCTGAACAATGGTGGCTTAGTTCCCTTCTTCCTCTGATCCATATTGAATTTCTTTTTGTCTTCTCAATATTTTTGGAAAGTTGGCCTTTTTTTTTGCTGATCATATAGGAATTTATCTCACCTTATGGTCTCCTCCAATGTCTTGGGATCAACATATTGTATTTTGTCACTGATGAATGAGGGAAATCCACTAAAATACCTTTGAATCTTAAATTTCTCATCCTTGATGAAAGAGACATACTTTAGTAGTTCTAAAAAAATTCTTTCATATTCATCTATGGTCATACTCCCAAGATTGATTTCAAATATCTCTTTCATTTTATTGTCATAACATCTCTTAGTCAAGTATTTCTTCTCAAAATACTTCTTGAATTCCCTCCAAGTAACACTTTTCTCTTTAATGTGTTGCACCTGCACAAGTTGATCCCACCACATGGATGCATATCCCTTAATTTGATAGATTGAAATTATTCCTTCTTCATGAGAAGAATAATTATGCAATCGAAAAACTTTCTCATGCCCAATAGCCATATCTCTGCACCTTCATCCTTTTTGTGCTCACCATCAAATGTAGGAGGATTTATTTTGTTCATTTATCCTCGTAGCTCATCCACCCTAGACCTCTTATACTTCTTGACAAGGGATGGACTTGAGGTGTTGTGTGACCTCTTATTGGAATTCCTCGAGGAGTGACGGTGATGTCTGCTAACACTTCTTGTTCTTCTTTTCTCATAAGGAGACCTATGACTTCCTGATTTGCTTGAGCCACTCTCCTTATCCATTTTCTTTTCTATTTTGTTCAAGATATGCACTAAATTCATATTGAAGTCCTCTTGTTGCTCCTTGGCTCTCATAATCCTTTCATTATCATCTTTGTGGCTTTGGACATCTTTCTGTAAATTTCTAATGGTCTCTGCCATGTTCATGTTTTCATCCCTTCCTCCTCCATGCCCATTGGAGTTTGTTCCTTCAATGCTCAAATGGACATCCATCCCTCTGATCTTGTCTTCCTAGCTGTAAGTCCCATGTGTATATTCCATTACTCTGGACTCTTTGATGATCCTGATCTGATATATTTTTTTTTAACTCTGCAAAATGTGCAGCCAATAAAACTTTGTTAGGCTAACTAACTCAACAATTTCATGAAAAATATGAACCATTCTGGTTCAATAATATATCAAAATTATTTCTTCTGATTTCTTGAAAAATTGCATGCCCAAATCAATTTTCTTTGTGAATATTAATATTCTAACATCCAACATATTTTCAATGCCTTCTCCCATACTTAATTCCAAGTCTTGAGAACAAAGTTATGGTTATTTGAAACTTGCCCATTAAGTTTTTTTGTTCACACTTCAATTTGGCGCAACTCTGTGTTGTAATTATGAATTTTTTCACCTACTCCATTGGGGTTTTCGTAGGAGATCAATTTTTGTTTTTTAAATATATATTTTGGACACTCTGTCCAAGTTTCACCCTTTTCTGGGTTCCAGGTTGCTAGTTACAGCCTGTTGAAGTTCTAGGCCAATTCGTGCTTTTGGTCTGGAATGCTACAGGTACCATATTTTCCATCTTAAACACTTTTAACATGCCCAGAAATTTAATTCACTCTAGGAATGTCTTCTATGGTTCAATATATTTCCATTGACTTCTCTTGCACCTCAATCTGATTTTGGCGAAGAAAGTTATGGCTCTTTGAAGTTAGTTGGGTCTTAAAATTTACCCTTCATTGTTTGTGTTGTAACTTTCTCATAAAAGTTTCATTTGATGAATGGCTTACACCACTAGAAAGATCTCTCCGAGCTCTTTTATTTGAGTTGAAAAGATAGAGTTTACCTTGGCACACTTTGTTCTCGTGGTTTTTGAGTAGCTAAAAATGTTGTTAAGGGCCTCAAAAATGTGTTGCAAAAAGATGATGTTCAAATGGTATAAAACATCACAGAAAATCATTGGTTTTATGTTGTTGTTCACCCTCCAAATGACTTTGCATGCACAAATTTGAACTTGTACACCCATATATATCATGTGCAACAACACCATGAGGTAATTCATGCTCAGCACATCTATAACTATCGTGCATCACTTCTCTGTCACATCAATAACTGGTGCGCACTACTTTTGTGTCGCACATCAATATCCACCGTGCAAAATTTTGGTTCTTGCACTATTACCTGTTGCACACAATTTTTGTATCACGCGTTGATATTCCTCACGCATTTCACTCTACATGTTGCACCATGCCAAATTTTTGTACGCCCCCACCGCGCACCAATTCTCTGTGCACACTATTAATTAAATTGTCACGCGACAACATTAACCCACATCGTGCATGCACCAATAAAATTCCTCTGCGCTCTAACAATATTGCACACACCACACATTCCATTATTATGTGTGTGCACACCACGTGCACTTAATTATGCATATGCAAACCGTGCAATGATAAATTTATCACGCGCACCTGCACACCAACATTTTTCTGCATGGCGTCAAATTTTAGCACGCGCACCCGCACACCAACATTTTTCCGCGCGGTGCCAAATTTTAGCGCGCACACCTACACGCCAATATTTTTTTGTGCGGTGCAAAAATTTAGTGAGTGCACTCGCACACCAACATTTTTCTACGTGATACCAAAATTTAGCGCGCGCACCAGTACGACAATAGTTTTCGCGCAACACCAAATTTTAGCGTGCGTGCTCGAACGCTAATGTTTTTCTGCACAGTGCCCAATTTTTACCATAGGCATTCTGCAACTACGAAATTTCTTCAATTTCACCCTGATAACACCAATTCAACCTCTGCAACAACAAATCATTGTGGGTTGACATTTCTGGAATGACTTTTTTTTTCCCAAACTCAATTCACGAATTCAAAATTTTAATTACTAATATCGCTCCATCTGCCATGGCTTCACTGTCACTTCAAATTCGACCAATTTCAGGTATGAATTTGCTAGAACAAATATTAAATCAGTAATATCTCACCACTTGGATGAATTTATCAATTTTCTCATGAATTTAATAACAAAAATTTGGGCTTTTCCCCAATTCCACGCAATTGTTGTTACTTTTTACCATGGACACTTTGGAACTTGAAATTTGGCCACCTCAAAATTAATCTCTGTGAAATTTCTCTTCAACTCAACTTGCTCGGCCCATCCAGGTTGAGTGTTGAAAATTGAAGCTCTGATACCATATTGTAACATCCCCGACCACCCAAGCCAGGGCTACGCTACTCCAGAAAATGCTTGTATTCTCTTCTCAACATATTGTAACATACCTAGCATCCAACTGAGCTATGCCACATAAATTTTTCGCAGTGCATGCAATTAAAACATATACACAAAGAAATCATGAGGAACTTTATATATAAAACGTAAAAAGGAAAATACATTCTATAAATGCATAGATTCATATTGAAATAATAATAAACATATACGTGCAACATAGACAGGCAATACCCATAAATATAAAGACAGTTATAACCACACATAGGATAAACCCATAAAAATAAGCACGTAAATATCAATGCAACATGTGTTACACATTATTTTTGTCATTCCTATGATCGTTAATTATGTAAACCTATATGTTTCCTTAAGAGGGGTCAGTGGCCTGAGTTCCTAAAGAGAGAAGGGAGAAGAACTTCTCCTGAGAAAAGAAATTGCTTTTTCCTATGTAAAAACCTTATAAAAAGGGAAGTTCGCAAGTTGCTATATAGGCAGGTGCGAGAATGACCCATTCTCGCAGGTTGCACTATAGCCAGGGTGCGAGGTGTTCGCAGGTTGCACTATAGCCAGGGTGCAAGGTTGCTCTATAGCTAGGGTGCAAGAATTCCAGCACGTGGGAAAAATGAGCGTTTTCGCGAATCTTCTAGAAGGAGAAGCTTCTATGGTGAGGTGGCATCCGAATGGTTTGGATCTCACTCGCTTTCATGATTTAGTGGGATCATCCTAACCTCCTCACCTTATCTTCTTTAGCTTATAAAAGGAGATGATTTCTCATGGAGAAAGTTATCTTGAGCTTGTGGGTTCTTGTTCTTGAGATTTGTTAGCTTTGGCTTGGTTAGAGTGGCTTTGAGATTTGGTTTGTCAAGATAGATTGTGAGTAGCTATCAGATTTATGGTTTCAAAATCCTTGGAGCAAGAAGTGTGTGGGGAACGAAGGATAGTTAGAAGGGACCTTACGACATCAAGGCCATGTTTGTAATCTCTCTTTCACATTTAATATGATACAGTAATATGATTCTTTCCTATAAAGCTTGTTGTGTTTTATTGTATGATTCCTTGATCACATACATAGGTTTGTATTGATCGCTATCACTTTGGTTGGTTTGTGTTGTTTTGATCTTGACTGCACAAGAGAACTGGAGTGAAGTGGGAGAAACAAAGACTATAGGAAGTGATCATAAGGTATGTCCATGATTCTTTCCTCTTAGTATATTCAATATTTAAAACTTAAGGAAAGCATCCTATTCTGTCCTGTTTTGTTCTAGATCCAGGTGGATCTAGGGAGATCGGTTTGTGTCCGCACTTATGGATTAATCCTAAAACAAAAATGGTGACTTCACTGGGGAACGGAATGTTTCCTAGTTAGTCTAGTTTCCCTTGCTTTGATTTCTTGTTTTCTGTCTCTGAGTCTATGGGAGATCCATAAGACTCTCTGGTTTTGAAAGTTCACTCAAATTTTTTGTCATTTTTCCAAGATTTTGTGTTTACAGACATTCTCGCACTGTACCCTTTAGTGGCCTGCGAGAATCATCTGAGTTCGCACCCTACTGTGTAATCCAGTGCGAGGTGTTCTCACCCTACCTGTGTCTAGCCCGCGAACTTCACTAATGTTCGCACTGCACCCTATAGCTAGGCTGGGAACCCATTTGAAATTGTGTTTGGAATTAGGATATCCTATTTTTTTTTATGCCCAGTTTTCCTTTGATCAGCTGGATTGAACTTTTGGAGCCTATATTGATCTGTTTACAGTCTACTTGACATCCTTTGAGTTGCTTTTAGCCACTTTTGCTTTGTTTGGTTTTGAAGGATTAGTCTCTTGTTTTGAGTGTCTTTCAATTACAAAGCGTGTGTTTTCTTTAGAATTGTTTAGGGAAAGATCATATTTCTTCTTAATAGTTCGCTTTAAAAGAAAACTTTTAGTTTGGGTTTCTTTGTTTTAAGAAAGTTCATTATTGATTTTAGTGAAATTTTTGAAACAAAAAGATTTAATTTCTTGCTTTATATTAGATTGGGGGCATCCTTGCATTTGAAGTAGCGGAATTGCATTGGTGTACGGTACCTTTTTCTCATTTCTTGAGAATATTGATATTGATGAGTTTAATGGACTTTGGGACATGTGCATATGGGAATGATAAATGTTTTCTCCTTCTTGTAGCATAGCTTTCATCGAAATGAAACGATTGCATATTCATATCTTTGCATAATTTTTGAGTCGGTCAAAACACCATATTGTCCACGCCATTTTCCTTTTGAGTAACAACAGCCATAAAATAAAGAGCTTATAAAAATTGATTAGACATTTTTATCTTTTCTAGTAGCAAACCTACATTAGATTAGTTGTAGGGATTTAATAGGTGTGAAAGATAACTTTCCAAAGCTGCAAACAAACATAGTATCTTGTGATAGGGAGAGTTAAATCCACTTACTACATTTTGTCCTGGGAAGCCCTTCTAACACAAGGGTCAAGCACTAGGTCGCATTGGTGTTGGCAG
>ML787707.1:132232-142771 GCA_009831015.1 Picea engelmannii | reverse complement strand
CTACCCAGTCAGTCGAAGCTACATCCTGTTTTTCATGTTTCATGCTTGAAGAAGGTGATTGGAACCAGGTGCCAAATTCAAACCAACCTTCCAGAGTTAGCTGAAGAAGGATCCATTTGGCTATAGCCAGAAGCAGTTTTGGATCAGCGTGAGCATCGCCTGTGTCAGAGAACCATCAAGGAAGTGCTAGTACAGTGGAAAGATATGACTCCAGTAGATGCCACTTGGGAACCAGCTACCATTCTACAGCAGTTTCCACATTTCAATCCTTGAGGACAAGGTTGTTTTTAAGGCCGTGGACATGTTAAGGTCCTAACCCGCACATAGTTAGATCAATGTATTTGGATGTAATAAAGGTCAATATTAATAAGGCCTTTCAATAAAATAGAATAAGGTGGATGTAATAAGACCTAATAGAAGCTTATGCTTCTAGAAGGATCTTCCTCTAGATGCTTCTCTTAATATACATATTCAGTATAAATAAGGGTCGAGGGTATGAGAACCCTAGCTTGGAGATTATTGTAACAGAGCACTGCTCGACTGGAGGTTGCCCCCTCGAAGAGGCCTTTGAACATTGATTTCTGAATCAAAGTGCTATTTCTATTGCTATTTCGTATATCATTTATGTTTATTTTGAATATTATGTTGGATATTTTACTATTATTCTGCCATTTCTAGCATTTTATTTCTTTTCTTCATATTTTATATATCTGGTATCTTGCAACTTCTCTGCTCAACATTCCTTCAGCTGCCCCACTACCCTTTTTGGCTTCAACAACAGGCTCGACAGGAAGTCTCAGATCCTTCTAGTCGTAGTTTAGCACCTTCAGAAAATCAATTCCCAACAATTCTCTCACTCAGAGAGATTTCTCACGGGCCTAACAACCCACTTCTTTAGACCCGCTCCCAAGATAACCAGGTACAGAAACAAGTATGGTTATGGATATAGGTTCAGGTACAGTGACAGGAAGGTACGGAGGATAGATGAATGAGTGTGTGAATGATCATGGAATGATTGCCTGAATGACTTAATAATGGAAGGAATGATGGAAAATGAAATAAGTCCAAACTATATGTATTCATGTCCCCAACTTGACACTTGTCATGTTGGGAGCTACTTTGTCCCACTTGTCCCCATCCTTAGAACTTAGGATAAAATAATTATCTATATTTTATGATTTAAGAAATATTAATATAATATTCCTTTTTGGCTTAATATCCCTAGCTTATCCCCCTTTCATTAAATTTTAGCCCCCTCCTTTCCCTAACTAGTGGAGTTTAGTCCCCCATGCTCTTTTATCATGGTCGGTCTACGCACAGTGACATATTTTATATTAATGATGAGACATATATAAAAATAGATGCATTGGCCTTTAGCGTCTAGGCCCTCTAGCTTAATACAAACATAAGCCTCCTATCTTATAATAACTGGCTGACCAGCCTATAAAACAAAACATATACACAAAGGCTCCCTGGCCTCAAAATCGTGCACACTTAGTTGCACGAGGTATCCTGGAATGTGCACACTTCATCATTTTACTGCACAGTACATGTGGGCACTATTCCATGAAAGGTTCATACAAAATTGATATCAAACATCTCACCAGCTTAAGTACATTTGCATTTACATTTACAATTGGGTTCGGTCTAGGGATATTACATCTAGGAGGAACTGTCATTCTGATATCTTTGGCCATGTTTCCAAAGTTGTTACACTTGTAGCATTACACTTCAGTGCTCAATGATTCAAACCTGCTGTAACTTCTTCTCTGTGTTTCACTAGGCCTTCTTGGATAACCCTTTTTGTGTATTACTTTCAAAGTTGTTTATGTTCCTGTTGTTAGTTCTACAATTCATAGCTTTATGTCCAAAAATATTACATGCATAACATAAACCAAAAAATATAGTTTGATACCTGGGAGTTGAATATCTTCTAAAAGGAGTTTCTCTTTTGAATCCTTCTTCTTCATGAGGCCTATCTTTCAGTTGTTGATTCTGAAATATGAATCTTCTCGGTGGAGGAGTGTCCTTATAATCTTCCTTGTAGATATTCCTATCCCCTTTGATTGTTTCTTCATAGATTTTTGGATATGTTTCTTGATCAGTTGTTTTGGAGCTTGATCCCTTTTCTGTCTAATTGTATCCAAGTCTGAACTTGTCATGATGAGGTTTTTGACTGTTGATAATGTCATCCAAAACTTTTTATTTGTTCTGCATATTTTTCTTTTGAAGATCCTTTCTTAATGTGACAATCTCTGCTTCCAAATTTCCAATGATCATGTTTCTTTCTTCTAGTTGTTATTTGAGTGCTTCTTCAACTCTTTTATTTTCTTCTATTTGAACCTTCAAATTTGTGATCATTTGTTCTAGTTCCTAAGTGTCTTCTTTCTTGTCTAGTTTCGCTTGTAGCTTCTTGTTTTTCTTCTTTTCTCTTCTTATAACTTCTATGGCACACAACAATTCTTCTTAGTAGTCAACTTCTGCCTCTTCATATTCTTCTTCGACCTCTTCCAATTCTTCTTCAGTGTTTTATTTGTCACAGTCATCTACTTCCATGAATATAAATCTTTCTGTCTCACTGTCACTGACTTCATCTTCATCTGATGATGAGCTGTCTTCTTTGGTGCATAAGCTTTTCTTGAAAACTTTATTTGTGGTTATTTTTCCTTTATATGTTTGTTTTCTATTTTAGTAGTCTTCATCATTCCTCTTCTTTTTCTTATGATGACATTTGTTAGCGAAATGACCAATACCATCACAATTAAAACAAATCAAAGGAAACTTGTCTTTATATATGTCGTTGGTTCCGTTGTTCAATCTTCTGACAAAGTTAGTCATTTCTTCATCATCTTCCAAGATGTCACTGTTGATGCTATGTTATTTTTCCTTTTTCTCTGTCCTTTTGGATGCTTTGAAAGATGATTCTTGTATATCTGGATTTTCCTGTTCAGTTCTCATTTCATCTGTTGTGAATATTCCATGTAGTTCATCCATGCTTATTGAGTCTAGATCTTCTCTTTCTTATAGTGTTGATATATTAGGATCAAATCTCATATGGAGAGATCTTAGTACCTTTTGAACAATTACAAATTCTTTAATTTATTCTCCTAATCCTATGGTTTCATTTATTGTTTCATTGAATCATAAGAAGTAAGATGCAATATCCTCATATTTCTTCATCTTTAGTTGTTCGAACTGACCTTTGTAAGTTTGAAGATTTACTTCTTTGACTTTTAAATCTCCTTCATAAATATTTTGAAGCTTGTCCCAAATATCTTTAGTGGATTTACATTGTATAACTTTGGTGTAAACTGATTCACAAAGACCATTCAGAAGTGCATTTGTGGCTTTGGAATTATTTTTCCTAAGTTTTATTGCTTTTTCATTTGTCATCGAAACTATTGGTTCTTTGTATCCATCTACAACTGATTTCCAGATTTCAAATCCATGTGCATGTATATATGTTTTCATCCTTCTGCTCCAAAATGAATACTTTTATCCATCAAACTGTGGTACTCCATTTTTATACATATTGTTTCTCTCCATCATCTACCTTTCAGTGGTTAAACTGATTTCTAAAGGAATCTTCTGGTACCAATTGTTGGATTACTGAGAGCGGGGGTGAATCAATAATAGAGCAATTTGATCCTTTTTAACCATATAATGCAATTCTTATATTTGTGTAGAATTATCATCCAATAATTGCAGAGTAAATAAACAATGAACAAATGGGAAATCATACACATACAAAATACACCAATGTTTTTACATAGAAACCCAAAGCGGGAGAAAACCACATAATGTTTTTTCTTATATGTCTTGAAGAACTACATTCATTGGAAGCACCAAATTCCTTTGTTTTCCAGTTGCAACTAGAAGGAGGCTCCAACCCCCTAGTTTCTTAGGCTACAACCTAAGGGAAGCTCCAACTCTAAAATTCTCTGGCTACAACCAGAAGGAGGCTACAACCCCCTAATTTCTCCAGCTACAACAGGAAGGTGGCTACAACCACCTATCATTGCCCCATCCAACCACCCTGAAATATAAGATCCAAATGTAGACAGCCTATCACTGTCACTCAATCAACCACTGCCACTGTCAACCTATACCAATAACCTATAACAACTTGTACTAATCAACCTGGACCAAACAACCTGTACCAATGACCTGAACCAACATGTACCATGCATCAACCATGCATCAACCTTGACTCATCAAGATGTACCAACATCATCAACTATACAGCTCATGTATGTTCCAACTCATCAACTATACACCTCATGTATGTGTCAACTCATCAAAAATTGTCTCAACCATGTACCCAACATGTACCTCAACCACATACCAAAAACATACACCAATTTACCCATCAAAATTTATCTAACAATTCATCACTCTATCCATAAACCAAATACCATAAACCCTTACATCAAACCATGTACCACAACCTCACTATTATGTAGCCTCAAGCTAAACCAACAACTTCAACAACTCATCACAACCAAAAGACCAATACCCATATGCCAAATACCAACAACAAAATACCAACTGTATCCCTCAACAAATCTGATATATGCAACAATACTGAACATCCAATACCATATCAAGAGATAAAACCTAGCTCAAAAAACATACCTCAAACAAGATGTGTCGTATCTCTCATAAATAGACCCCAACCACGTTCCTCTCACGATTCTTCAACCACACTTTTTCTGCTGCAATTTTTCTGCAACACTTTTTCTACTGCACTTTTTTTGCCACGATTTTTCTGCCGTGATTTTTCTGTCGCACTGTTTCTGCCACGATTTTTCTGTTGCATGTTTTCTACTGCGATTTTTCTACTGTGATTTTTATGTCACACTTTTCTATCGCACTTTTCCTATCACACTTTTTCTGCTGCACTTTTCCTGCCACAATTTTTCTGCCACAACTTTCCTATCACATTTTTTCTGCCGCACTTTTTCTGTTGTAGTTTTCCTACCGCACTTTTCTTGCCGCACTTTTTCTACAACACTTTTCCTACCTCACTTTTTCTGTCGCACATTTACTGCCACACTTTTCTCTATCAATAATACCTGCCCAAATAACCTTTCACAAAATAGATATTTAATGATATTCAATAGGTTCAAGTGTGATTAAATGAGAGATCCTTGCCTCTTATTTATACTTTCATGTAGAATCGTACTTTCCTTATTTTACGGAGTTCTCCATTAACTTTATTATTTAAATAATTTCCTTTGGAAACACTTTGACTACTTTGACCTTTTGGGGCTTCTAGATGACTCATGAGGGTTCTCCAACTTCACATGGACATAACTCTCTAACAGTGAGGAGTTATGTGACGTTCCACATACCACCGAAAATGGCATGACATGTACTATCCATATAGAATATTATTACCTGCAAATATATCAAAACTCATACCAAAATCCATAAAAACAACTTGGGTCCATTTCCCAAAATTTTGTGCTACCAGAATTTGCTACCAGACTTTCTTCAAGGGTTGACATCAATGGCAGCCAACCCAATTAACAACACCTTCATGCGTGTGATGAATGGTGTATTAAGGCCATTTCTAGATGATTTTTTAATTGTATATTTAGACAACATTCTTATATTCAGTAGGACATAGGATGAACATGTAAGGCATGTAAGGCAAGTATTGGATACTTTGCTAAGGGAAAAGTAGTATGTAAAATTGTCCAAATGTGAATTTGGAAAGATTGCACTAGTGTACTTAGGTCATATTGTAGGAGGAGGACAATTGAAAATTGATCCTTCCAAGTTTGATGTAATTGTAAATTGGCCTGAGCCCACAACTGTAACCGAAACACAGAGTTTCTTGGGTGCAGTTTAGTATTGGAGGAGATTCATCGAAAATTTCTCTTTCATCACAACTCCTTTGCATGCCTTAACCAATGTGAAGAACACTTTTCAGTGGGGAGGAAAGCAACAAATATCCTTCGACACTTTGAATTAAAATATAAGTACCACACTAGTATTATCATTGTTGAATCTTCAACAGACTTTCCAGATCGAGACAGATGCCAACAGATATGCCATGGGTGTAGTATTGATGAAATATCGTAAGCCTATCTCTTACCACTCTGAAACTTTTAACCAAGATGTTGCTAACTATCCTACGTATAATAAAGAGTTGTATGCATTAGTTAAAACTATAAAGAAATGGAAGAACTACTTGTTCAGGAAGGAAACAATCATACATACATATCATCAACCCTTACAGTATCTCCAAGCACAAACCAAGTTGCAACAATCTCGACATTACAAGTGGATGGGTTTTCTTCAAGAGTTTCATTTGGTAATCAAATACAAAAAGGGTACAAGTAATAAGGTAGCTGATATGATTTCTAGACCTCCTATTGTTGCTTCTATTATTTTGAAGAATAATTCTTTATCTCATGATAGCTATGTGGAACAATATGTTGTTGATGAAGATTTTAAAGAGGTATTTGAGAAGCTAACCCATGGTGCATAGGTAGAGAACTATTGTCTGTAGGGAAAAGTACTCTACCATCTTGGAAAGCTATGTATTCCTACAAGTGAACCAGTCCATGTAATACGAGAAGCTCACACTTCTCTTGTGTCTAGGAATTTTGGGGTAAGAAACACTATGGCTCATCAGCAAAGGTTTTGTTACTGGCCTCAAATGAAAACAATTGTAACTAAATATGTAAAGGGGTGTGTGATGTTTTCTACTTGTAAGCCAGCTAATAGAAACATGGGGCTATACTCACCACTTCATGTTCCATCCCATCCATGGGAGAGTATCTCCATGGGTTTTGTAGGGGGTTTGCCAATGTCTAAAAGAGGTCATGACTATTTGTATGTAGTAGTGAATAGGTTTAGCAAGATCTGTATCTTGATGCCATGTAAAAAGTAGATCATTGTTGAGCAGACTATTAATCTCTTCTTTTAGTATGTTTGGGTTAACTTTGGATTACCCACATCCATCATCTCGGATCGAGATACTCGATTCCTTAGATATTTTTGGAAAAACATGTGGAGAATGATGGACACCAAGTTGAAGAGGAGCATTGCTTTCCATCCACAAACCGATGGATAGACAGAGATTGTTAACCGAACATTGGTACTTTTTCTTTGAGGATACTATAGCAAGCATCCCAAGTTGTGGGATGAACATATACCCTATTTAAAACATTCTTACAATAGAGCCTTACATTCGTCCACTCAGTTTTCACCATTCAAGACATGTTTTGGGTATTTTCCTAAGGTCCCATTGGACTTGATGTATGGGAAATATGTCGATTCAAATGAAGAAAGAAATGAATATAGGGCTCACAATTTCATTCAAAGGATCCAACAAGTGCACCAAGAAGTCAAAGAACAGTGGGAGAAAATTTAAGCATAGTATAAATCTTGACATGAAAAACAGAGGGTTGATCATTAATTCCAGGTTGGAGACTAGGTATGGCTTCGCATTAGCAAGGAGTGATTGAAGGGTGAAGGAAAGAAACTCAAGACTATCTGATATGGACCCTTTACTATTTTGGAGAAGAGTGGCATCGATGCTTTTCATTTATATCTTCCACCTTATATGCAAATCTACTCAGTTGTAAATGTGGAAAACTTGAAACTTTTTAGCCTCCCATGATTATGGATCAGGGTGAGGAAGTTTCAATACCTTCAGTTGATGAGTTTTCTCCTGAGTACTTGGATGAGTTGAAGGAAGATATCATCCTGGAGAAAAGGAGGAGGACTTCACACAATGATGATGTTGATTATCTTTGAGTGGGATTAAAGGGCACACATCCAAGCAAAGAAAAGTGGACTGAGAAGGACAATGTGAGGGAACTCTTCCCTCACTTATCTGTTGATTGATGAAATATTTTGGTGGTCCAAATATATTTTAGTGGGAAGGCGTGATCCAAAAAGGATCTAGAGAAGTCTAAGGATAACTCAAAATTCATAAAATCACCTTAGGAAGATCAGAATGGCCTCAACAGATAGAGAAAGGGAAAAAATTCAAAGTCCTCAAAATTCAGTGAAATTGGAATCATTGTGAAGACCGCACCAATAGCTTTCTAACGACTTACACATCTCATCAAACGGAGTTTAGGATCAAACGATATACGTGGTCAAAGTTTTGGTCAACCTAGCCCAGTCATCAGGGATGAGTCAACATCTGTTCTCCTAATGTCAGCATCAGTACGGATGATGTCAACATTCGTACAGAGTATGTGTCACACATAGAGGGTGACACATGTTATGATGATGTCAACATGATGATGTGGAAACACTAGAGGCTTCCATGTGTCACTCATTTTGGGAATTTTTGTGTCAATCTATGGACTAATGGAAAAGTTCCACGTGGTAGTCTGTACAACCATGTGGTAATTCGCACATCCACCCGATAGGTGACATGGCAAGATGATGTGATAGGGATGATGTGGCATGGTCGTGTAATGTGGTGACATGGGCTAATAAAAGGTCGCCATGTGGCCCAATCATGGGATTCCATGTGGCAGCGGGCAAATGCACAAGGATTTCTAGCAACCGAATATTCAAAAAAAGGCAGGGTTGGATGGTGCCAACCCCCAATATGCCATATTTGGTAGTGATCCTGCTAGATCTGGCTGAAACTGTAGGCTTCCAAACTTAACCAACCTGCCAACAACTCTATCAAAGTTAACCATATGGTTGTAACAATACACCAAAATGGGAGGCCCATGAGTTTGACCCCGAGACCTCCCCCAATACACATCGATTTGAATTTATCCTCCAACCACTATGCCAACAGACTACATTGTGTAATCCACCCACATTATTATTAAAAATTGAAAATCACAAGGCATGGGGGGAAGGACTAGGGCACATGACGGTATAGGTGGGGAATGCAAACCAAGACAAGTTCAATTAATTTATTGTAGGTTGCAGGCACGAAAATTGAGACTGAATTTCTCTTGGGCCTAAAAGTGAGACACTCATATCGAGGCATGGAGATAGTCATTTTTTAGTAATTTGACGCCACAAATTCAATGGTGTTGTTTGTTTTTTGATATGAGAAAATATTCTGCAGCTTAACTCTAGAATGAGGTATACTTATGTATTTTTCCAAATTCTTTTGTTGAGTTAGTAAAATGACCTACCCATTTGAGAGCAGGCCCTAGAGAAGTAGTCCACCAAGGACAAAATTTGTTATCGATTTTTTGTGTTCATATCTGATGCTTATGTCTCTTTATCATTGAGGTTTCCTTCTTTATGGTGCATTTCAGTTTATTCTCATTTAGTACAATTCTTTAATAAGTCACATTGATGAAAATATCTCGAATCAATTGAGGAAATGCATGCTTGCATAAGAGGGAAGAGAATAGACTGGCCATTAAGGAAGAAGGACCTTCCAATACTCTACCTTAACTGTAAGGGTGTCAAAGAAAGGAAGTGGGTGGCCATGAGTATTGGCACCACTCACTAACAGTAAGGAGAAAAGTGTTTAGATGCAACCATATGAAACTTGGGTTTCATATTATAATATGTTAAATTGAGGACATGATCAACTCGTAGCAGGAAGCACAGTCCTGATGTAACAATGACTGAGAATAAATGAGCTATATGGTGAGGATATTGGTTTAGCTCCAACACACCATGGATAAGTGCTTGTCATAAAGTGTGGCAAACTTGAAATCAATGCAAGGATGCATTCGGTATGACTGTGGCCATGAATATTGACACATTGATTAAAGTCATTTATTATTTGAATTGCATTTGGAAAATTTGGTATGCTGAAATTTTGCATTCGTAAAGAATGATATTTTCTTTTATGTTGTATCATTGAATAGATTTAAATGATTTAAATTTTAGTATGCACAGTTTGGAAGATATAATGTGCACAATAACTAACAATTTGTTTGACTATGTGAAGATGGATTTGCAAGAAGAAGGGTCTTGGATATGGCAGCATAAGTAAATCCCATAAGGAAGGAAAATGTATGCTAAGACAAACTCTTATGAGAAGAAATATCTCATACCTGTGAATCTGGTTCCTATGTGGAACATATATGAAAATAAAAATGTGGAATTTGGAAATATGTGGGTGACAGATTTGAAAGAAATTATAAATTGGAATTGATGATAACATCTCATGGTTATTGATACAGGTGAGATCAAAGATCTGTCCCGAAGGGATAGAGAATGGTTGTCAAGATGGAAAGCATGGAGAAGGATATTGTTGTGACATGAGAACTATATGATAAGCCATGATCACCATATAATATGTTATGGTGTGGTAACACAAGCTGGAGGGATGCCTCGACAGAGCATGTCATAGGGGTGCCTCGACTGTAAGACTCGATTAAGTATCTAAAACTCTTCTTGTGTGAGAAATCCTTGGAAAGGAAAGATGGATCACCCAAGAGACTGTATAACAAAGAAGGGGATGCTTGAGATTGGGCCTGGAGGATGAGTGACTGCAAGGAAGAGGAGACTTCAATAATCATTGTAAACTATTGGTTGGGATCATGCACACAATGGGTATGTCAAGGAAACAGTGGGCCAAGT
>ML787707.1:109162-122640 GCA_009831015.1 Picea engelmannii | reverse complement strand
TTATTTTGCACCTATTAATTCTACTTTTTATAAGAAAAATAATCTAGATAAAAATTGTCCCTATAATAATTTAGAACAAGATATTTATAATTTGAAAAATGAAGGTAATATCCTCCTGCTAGGAGAATTTAATGCTAGGACTGTAACTAAACAAGATACTCTTTTAAGTAGTGAGTCCAACCATAATCCTGTATGGCTATATGAGGACCTTGTTTTACCTAATAGCTACAAAATAAGCTTTGAAGACCTCATTGAGAACTTGTTTGGTACTGAGTTGGTCAAGCTCTGCAGCTCTTAAGACCTAATAATTTGCAATGGAGTAATGAAGTGGCCAAACTCCAACTAGATGACCTGTATTCATGGGCTAGGTAGTAGTTTTGTAGATTATGTGATATCTGATATCCCCGTTTCAAACCAAATAACAATTTTTGACCTTTTAAATGACCATGAGCTTGACTCTGATCATAAACCTTTAACCCTAACTCTAAAATTTTCCATGCATAGGAGCACCATTGAAGAGAATTATGATAATCAAAGGAATTTGTGCTTTGACAAAAGTAAAGTTGACATTTTCTTAAAGAATTTAAATAGTAAATTAAACCTCCTAACTTATAAGGACAACATTGAATAACTCTATCATAATTTTACAACTACCCTTTCCACTTCTATTAACAAGTTCTCTTTCGAGGTGTCCTCTAAAAATAATAATAGAAGGACCAACCCTTGGAATGATAAAGAATGTAAAATTTCTAGGAAAGCCATTAGGGATGTTTCTAATGAACCCTTAAAACTTGATAAGATCAATACGTACAAAGCCCTAGTTAAAAGGAAAAAAATATAGTATATCAATAAAAGGAAAGAGAAACTTTCACAACTATACAAGTTAGATCCTATGAAGTTCTGGAGCCAAATTCTAAAATGCAATACTAAAGAAAATAATAGGATTCCCTTAAGGGACTTGAATCCCTACCTTAAAAGTATTTATGAGTTCCCTAATGCCATGGACACCATTCCTATTGTCCCTACAAAGGGAGGAGTTTTCTCTTTAGATGACATAGAGTTCGGGGTTGAGTAGCTCGCAAATGGGAAAGCTAAGGACATTGAAGGCTACCAAGATGAAATTTTTAAAATCGGAGGGCCAATACTTATCCCTCACATACACAAGCTCTTTAATTTAGTAGTCAAGCAGGGCTTCCCTAAACCATGGACACAAATCCTCATTGTTCCTATTTTTAAAAATGGGGATAGAAACATTCCCTCTAATTATAGGACCATTATGATTAGCCTAATTTTAACCAATCTTTATGGAATTATTTTGGAAAAGAAGATTAGCCTTTGTCTAGAAAGTCACGGTAAAAGAGATAAAGTCTAGGTTGGGTTTAGGAGATATCATTCAACTATGTACCATCGTGTTACCTTTAGGATCATTGCAGAGGAGCTCTAAAATACTAAAACCAATCTTTTTTGTTGTTTTGTTGACTTTAGAAAATATTTTGACATGGTTCCTAGGAAAAAACTTTCGAATAGGTTGGAAGAGATAAAAGTTCCTCTCGAGTTGAGTTGTTGCAATAAGGATGTATGATATCATTATTTCTAATTTTAAAAACATTGAGGGCTGGTCAAAAGAGACTAATTGCAATATCAGAGTCAAACAAGGTTGTCCCTTGTCCCCTACCCTTTTTGGCATATACATTGACAAGTTAGAAGAATGTTTGGAAAAAGTAGGTTGTGTCGGCCCTACTCTCACTGGTATAGTCACCAATATTCTTCCTTATGCCGATGATATCATTCTTATAGAAAGGAGTCCCCATGATCTTGAAAACCAACTAAGAATCCTCAAGGATTTTTTATCCAATATGGGTATGATTGTCAATACTGATAAGACTAATGTCATGATTACTAAATCCAATAAGATCTCTTATGATACCTTGT
Organism: Picea engelmannii; assembly: GCA_009831015.1. Taxonomy (NCBI): domain Eukaryota; kingdom Viridiplantae; phylum Streptophyta; class Pinopsida; order Pinales; family Pinaceae; genus Picea; species Picea engelmannii. The sequence continues at coordinate 120,708 of ML787707.1, read as the reverse complement.
ATATGAAAACAACAACTTGGAGGAAGTGAATTCATACAAATATCTTGGAATTGATATTCACCACAAGCTCAATTGGAATTATAGCATTGAGAAAAGGATTATCGGGGGATGGAAATCTTATTATGGGCTTGAAAACAATTGTAAATCAACTGATCTTTGGAGTTGGGATAAGAAGAAACTCCTATTTGAGACTCTTGTTAAACATGTTATTCTTTATGGATGTGAAGTTTGGGGTTGTAGTATCTCTCGTGAATCCTAGAGAAAGATAGAGAAAATACAAAAGAATTTTATAACCTATAATCTCAAAATTTAAGGAAATACACCCTATCCCATCATCCTCTTAGAAACAAGCCTTTCCCCCATTGAAAGCATGGCTATGACTAGATACCTAGTGTATAAGAACAATTTAAACAATATGGAAGACAGGAGGCTACCTAAAATTACTTCAAAATCAAGTCATAACCACCATCAACTCAAGCGAGGATGGCATAAAGACACCCGGTCTTGGCTAAACTATTGGGGAATCATGGAAGAAACCATTTTGTAGAAAAAAAATACTATTTAAAAAAACATCAAATCAAAATTTAAAGAGAAAATGTGGTATGATAAAGAGTTAGAGGAAAAATGAAAATTAAGGTATTATAAAGATGTAATCAACCCTAATATAGAAGATCAAAATTATCTATCTGTTTTTCCAAATGTAAAGAAAAAAATAAGCATTGCTAAGATAAGAACAAATTCTCACGAGCTCCATAGTAAAACTGGGCATTGGTAAATTCCTAAAATGCCATGGGATGAAAGAGTGCATCATCTTTGTGACACTACGAAGGTTGAAGATCAAAATCACTTTCTCTTAGATTGTCCAGCCTATACCCATATTAGATCTCATTTTCAAAATATTTATGACACTACCAACCTTCCTAACATGTTGATGCGGGAGCATCACCAACAACAAGCGAGCATGAAGGCGGAAGACAGCTGGGATGAGTGCAACACATTTTTGCACATGTTGAAAATGTTTTGAAATATTTTGAAAGACTAAGGAAGGAATATTAATGAAATAGTTAAGGAAGGCATATGCACATTTATGAATAAGTGATTGTAAACAGATCTTGAGAAATATGCTCTCATCTATCGATGTAAAAGGCATTTATGCCCAATTAATGAAAGAAGGTAGATTTAAATTCCAGATTAGATAGTTTTAGGAGCAGGAGGGAAAATGACTATAGACACCCTCATCTTTGTATGATTGTATCAATCAGGATTAGATCAATTAAGCACATTAGCATAGAGAAGAAGAGAGCTGTAGCAGAAGAGTTGTAGAAGAGAACCCATGTATAGAAGCTTGAATTAATATATGAAGCTTTGATTCAGATTCATGCTATTATGATGTTTTCTGTGTACACATCTTGAATGGTCTGTTTATAGTTTCTTACTCTCTCTGTTATGCATTTGTTATTATGTTGTATGTGAATGTATGTTTTCAAGTTATATGTTTGAAGTCTGAGAGAGAGAGGAAATGAGTTTCAATTGTTTCTCATCCTGAGTGAGAAGTTCCTGCAAGGAGTGCAATGAAATGTCCGCAAGGAGTGCATTGACGAAGGCTCAGATTTTATCTTTGAAATCTCAGGAGGGATATCGTTGTTCTCATTTTAGCAGAAGTGCAAGACAAGCATAGAAGCCGTGCAAGGTGTGCGCAGGCTGGTCGAGACATTAGAAATTATCAACTAAGGTTGAGATATTGAAGGACTGTTGTTGCAAAGAAAGTGCACAATGTCGTGAATAAAAATACCTAAAAGTAATTGGAGGATTGTCGCAAGGAGTGCATGTAGGAGATCTTTTGTGATTTGAAGTTGTCAGAAGAAATCTCGGAAGGGTTAACGCCTTTGAAGTGTTCAAAGGGGGGAGTCGAAGTCATTTCACAGGATTTGAGTTCCATTATAAGGATATTGGTTCATTTCGAAGGAGTTGTCAAGGAAGAAATTGAGTGGTCGGAATTCTCCGAGGAGAACTCCTGAAATCACGAGAACCGTAAGATCCAGAGAAGATACAAGGTGGATAAGGAGGGGTGAATCCATCACTCTGGTAACAGGAGTCAACATGGACCGTTGATTGTGATCTACTGGAGCATCAAATTATTTCAGGAATTTGGGATTTGTGAGTCCGGAGTGTAATCCAAAACCCTTGGTCACTCTAACTCCCGAATTGTGAAAAGAATAGCCTAGGATGAATTTCAGAATTTCAGGAATTGGCATTTCAGCATTCCTGTTGACAAGGAGTAGAGAGATCCACATCAGAAGTTATGAAATCACGAAATGTGAAATACCTTTGGAGGAGCATTTCGGCATTTCAAGATTTGGGATCTCGAGGAGACAGTGATTTGGAATCGAGAGTTTTGAACTCCCAGTTTGCGAAATCCCAGGGAAAAGAAAATCATTTCAGCATTTCGGGATCAGAATACCGGAAGTCCTGAGGACAAGGAGCTTGGGCCCTTGCATTTAGAATTTTGAAGTTGAGAGATCCAGGATATTGTGAAGTGGTATTTTGGCATTTCGGGAATTGGGATTTTTTCATTCTCGTTGACAAGAATTTGGGGCACTTCACATGAGAATCCCCGAAATTGCGAAACGCGAAATAGTGTGAAGTAGCGTTTCGACAATTTGGTGTTTCGAGGTTCGGGAACCCGAGAGGAAAGTGTTCTTGGATCAAGAGTCTTGGACTCCCGGTACTCGAAAGTCTAAAATCATGTGGGCCGTCGGATCCAAGGGAGGCTTGTAGCCATTGATCCTATTGGAGATATTATTTCGGAGTTCAGGATTTGTGGAGGTTAGAGAGTCGGAAGCCTTACATCGGGACTCGCAAAATCGCGAAGTCCAAAACCCCTAAAAGGTGAAAAGTTATGCTAGAAGCCAGTCTTTTGCTGAACGTTTCAGGTTTCGACATTTCAACAGTTGTTAAGACAAGAGGTCAAGATTCCTTGTTCTAGTACTCCCGAAGTCGCGAAACGTGATATACCTATGTAGGAGGACGTGGCCAAGCATTTCAGGAAAATTGGCATTTCGGGTTTTGGCAAGTGGAAAGGTTGAGAACCTCGACAATAGGATTCACGAAATTGAGAAACCCGAAGTCCCGAAAAGGAAAGAAAAGGAAAGTCTTGATAAGGAAAAAGGGAGTGATCATTTCATTATAGTCAAGGGAGTTGAGTGGTGCTTTGTGTTAGTTCACACGGGCATACTCAAAAGGACCTATGGAATAACACTGTTGTTGTATGTGTGTAGGATTCCTTGTGGAGGAACCTAAGAGTCAATCAGACTCAGGAGGAAATATCTAGAATGATCCTGTGCAGACATCGATTCTGAGGATTGAGGGTCTGCGTCAGTTTGTGGTATCAGAGCGAGAAAAAGTTCTTTTCTTTTTGTAGCAGAGAAAAGAGAAATTTCTCATCCATGTCGCCGAGAAGAAGAGACAGACCAATGCCTGATCTAGCAGTGGAAAGAGAAATGTGCAAACTACGTACTAGGCTTGATGCCATGGAGACAGCACAGAGGTGCACAGTCGACACTGGGGATATCAGTGAGTCTGATAGTGAAAAGGAAGCTGGACATGAAGGAGAAGAAGTCACAGTCGAAGATGCAGCAGATGAACACATATTCAGGGATGTTGCTAGGATAGGTGTCAGAGAAAAAATGGACATTCCAGTATATGAAGGAAACCTGGATGTTGAATATCTTCTAGACTGGATTAGAGCTCTAGATAAGTATTTTGACTATGAAGATGTCGAGGAAGACAAGAAGGTCAAACATGTTGTCACAAGACTTAGAGGGCATGCAACATTATGGTGGGATGAACTGCAAGCTGACAGACACTGCAAAGGCAAGTAGAAAATCAAGAGTTGGGATAGAATGGTTGCAAAGATGAAGGAAAAATTCATACCCAAGGATTATCAAATCACTTTGTTTCAGAGGATGCAGAATTTGAGACAGAAGTTGAGTTCAATGAAGGAATACACTAAGGAATTATACAAGATAAACATCAGAGCAGGTCATCAGGAAAGCGATGATGAAAAGGTTTCCAAGTACATGAATAATCTAAGGTACAACATTCAAGATGAGATGAACATGATGACCATTAGAAATGTGGAGGATGCTTATCAGATGGCTGTGAAAGATGAAGAGAAGCTGAGTTGAAAGCATGTTCAAAGAGGCCAAGGCATAAGTCAATCCATAGGAAAAACAATTGCCCAGGACAGAAATCAGAAACCTAAAGAAGAGTGGAAGAAAACGCAAACTCAAACTGAGAGAGGTGGAAGCTCACAGAGAGGATAGTATGCTGATAGAAATACTTTTCCTCGAACTAGAGGAAGAGGAAGAGGTAGAGGTGGAGATATAAGATGCTTTACCTGTGGAAAAAATGGACACAAATCCTATGAATGTCCAGATAGGAAGAAAGAAGGAGGTGAAACTCACATTGTTGAAGCACAAAGATGGAATGTTGAGCTGGAAGATGCTTAGGGTGGGAGATCACTGATGATGAGAAAAGTTCTCTTAATGCTAGAGAAGGAGGCAGATAACCCAACCCAAAGGAATAGACTTTTTCGGACTACTTGCAATACCAAATATAGGGTATGTAAATTCATCGTGGACAGTGGTAGCATAGACAATCTCATTGCTACAAAGATGGTAGAAAAGATGGAGTTGGAGACTATTGAACACCCAAGTCCATATATAGTTTTGTGGTTACAAAAAGGACATCAGGTAAATGTCACTAAACAATGTTTAGTTGAATTTAAAATAGGAGGGTATAAGGATGAAATACTATATGATGTCATTCCCATGGATGTTTGTCATCTATTGCTAGGTAGACCATGGCAATATAATAGGAATGTGATTCATGATGGGAGAAAGAACACATACACCCTGGAGAAGAATGGGAGAACTCAGATGTTGTTGTCGATTAAGGATAAAGAAGTGAAACCAGAAGTGAGAAACATTGTACTTCTCATGAGTGGGAGGGAACTTCTTAAGGAGGTTAAGAAAAAGGAAGATACACAATTCATCGTGCTCAGGAAGCCTAGAATTGTTTTAACCAGTACAAGAGTGGATGATTTACCAGAGGAAATACAAAAGTTGTTGGAAGAGTTCGGTGATATAGTAGTGGACGAACTACCTCGTTCGTTGCCACCAATCAGAAGTATAAGTCATCACATTGATATTATACCTGGATATAGTTTACCAAACAAAGCAACATACAAATTGACGTCGCAGGAGATTGAAGAGGTCAAGAAATAGGTCCAGGATTTGATGGACAAAGGGTTGATTAGAGAGAGCTTGAGTCCATGCACTATTCCAACAGTGCTCAACCCAAATAAATATGGAGGCTAGAGGATGTGCATAGACTCGAGGGAAATCAATAATATTACCATCAGATACAGATTTCCATTACCAAGGATGGATGATTTGATGGATTGCTTGAGTGGAGCAAAGTTTTTTTCAAAGATTGATTTGAAAAGAAAATATCATCAAATTCGTATGAGAGAAGGTGATGAATGGAAGACAACATTCAAGACAAATGAAGGGCTATATGAATGGCTTGTTATGTCATTTGGCTTAACAAATGCACCCAATACTTTCATGAGATTGATGAATGAAGTCCTAAAGGATTTCATAGGAAAATTCGTCATTGTATATCTTGATGATATATTGATTTTCAGAAAAATTTTCAAGTGCGGGAGTATGATGTAGGAGCATCGCCAGCAGCAAGTGAGCGCAGAGGCAGAAGACAACTGGGATGAGCGCAACGCATTTTTGCACATGTTGAAAATGTTTTGAAATATTTTGAAAGACTAAGGAAGGAATATTAATGAAATAGTTAAGGAAGGCATACACGCATTTATGAATAAGTGATTGTAAACAGATATTGAGCAATCTTCTCTCATCTGTCAATGTAAAAGACATTTATGCCCAGTTAATGAAAGTAGGTAGATTTAAATTCTAGATTAGATAGTTTTAGGAACAGGAGGGAAAATGACTATAGACACCCTCATCTTTGTATCATTGTATCAATCAGGATTAGATCAATTAAGCACATTAGCATAGAGAAGAAGAGAGCTATAGCAGAAGAGTTGTAGAAGAGAACCCATGTACAGAAGCTTGAATTAATATATGAAGGTTTGATTCAGATTCATGGTGTTATGATGTTTTCTGTGTACACATGTTGAATGGTCTGTTTACAGTTTCTTACTCTCTCTATTATGCATTTGTTATTATGCTGTATGTGAATGTATGTTTTCAAGTTAGATGTTTGAAGTCTAAGAGAGAGAGGAAATGGGTTTCAATTGTTTCTCATCCTGAGTGAGAAGTTCCTACAAGGAGTGTAGTGAAACGCCCGCAAGGAATGCATTGACGAAGGCTCAGATTTTATCTATGAAAGATCAGGAGGGATACCGTTGTTCTCAATTCAGCAGAAGTGCAAGACAAGCACAGAAGTCATGCAAGGTGTGTGTAGGCTGGTCGAGATCTTAGAACCTATCAACTAAGGTGAGAGATTGAAGGACTATTGTTGCAAAGAAAGTGCACAAAGTCGTGAATACAAATACCCAGAAGTAATTGGAGGATTGCCTCAAGGAGTGCGTGCAAGAGCTCTTTTGTGATTTTAAGTTGTCAGAAGAAAGCTCAGAAGGGTTAACGTCTTTGAAGTGTTCAAAGGGGGGAATCAAAGTCATTTTGCAGGATCTGAGTTCTAGTATAAGGATACTGTTTCATTTCGAAGGAGTTGTCAAGGAAGAAATCGAGCGGTCGAAATTCTCCGAGGAGAACTCCCAAAATCAGGAGAACCATAAGATCTAGAGAAGTTACAAGGTCGATAAGGAGGGGAAAATCCATCACTCTGGTAACAAGAGTCAATGTGGACCATTGATCATGATCGCTGGAGCATCAGATTATTTCGGGAATTCAAGATTTGTGAGTCCAGAGTGTAATCCAAAACCCTTGGTCACTCTAAAAACCAAATCATGAAAAGAATAGCCTAGGACAAACTTCAGAATTTTGAGAATCGACATTTTGACATTCTTGTTAACAAGGAGTAGAGTGCTCCACATCAGAAGTTTCGAAATCGTGAAATGTGAAATACCTTTGGAGGAGCGTTTCAACATTTTGGAATTTCAGGATCCGGGATCTCGAGGAGACAGTGATTTGGAATCAAGAGTCTCGAACTCTCGGTTCGCGAAATCCCGAGGAAAAGAAAATCATTTCGGCATTTCGGGATTCGGAATATCAGAAGTCCTGAGGACAAGGAGCTTGGGCCCTTGCATTTAGAATTTTGAAGTTGCAAGATCCAGGATATTGTGAACTGGTATTTCGACATTTCAGCAATCGGGATTTCGACATTCCCATTGACAAGAATTCGGGGCACTTCACATGAGAATCCCCAAAATTGCGAAATGCAAAATAGTGTGAAGTGGAGTTTCAGAAATTTGGTGTTTCAGGGTTCGGGAACCCGGGAGGACAATGTTCTGGGATCGAGAGTCTTGGACTCCCGGTACCCGAAAGTACAAAATCATGTGGGTCATCGGATCTAAGGGAGGCTAGTAACCGTTGATCCCGTTGGAGATATTATTTCATATTTCGGGGTTTGTGGAGGTTAGAGAGCTGAAAGCCTTACATCAGGACTCATGAAATCGCGAAGTCTGAAACCCCGAAAAGGTGAAAAGTTCTGCTAGAAGCCAGTCTTTTGTTGAACGTTTCAGGTTTCGACATTTTGGTAGTTGCGAAGACAAGAGGTCGGGATTCCTTGTTCTGGAACTCCCAAAGTCACGAAACACGATATAGTTGTGTAGGAGGGTGAGACCAAGCATTTCAGGAAAATCGAAATTTTGGGTTTCGGCAGGTGGAAAGGTCGAGAACCTCGACAATAGGATTCGCGAAATTGTGAAACCCGATGTCCCGAAAAGGAAAGAAAAGGAAAGTCCCAATAAGGAAAAAGGGAGCGATCATTTCATTGTGGTCAGGGGAGTTGAGTGGTGCTTTGTGTTGGTTCACACGGGCATACTCATAAGGACCTATGGAAAAACACTGTTGTTGTAGGTGTGTAGGATTCCTTGTGGAGAAACCTAAGATTCAATTAGACTTAGGAGGACAGATTTAGAACAATCCTATGCGGACCTCGATTCTGAGGATTGGGGGTCTGCGTCACATGTTAACTCAACAAAAGTGTGGTGATCTTGGAAATCTTCTCTTAATGCTTTTCGAGAAAAAAAACAAAATTCTAAAGAGTCACAAGTAATCACTTACCCTCTTAAGGCCCGATAGACCAATTCGGTCATAGTGGATGTTAATCATCATCATCATCATCATCATCATAATGAATTTATTATGGCATTGGTACGTGATAAAGTACCAACCTTTTCCCTTTTTAATTTAATATTTAATGCAAAGTCACATGTAAGCATGGGTCCTTCGGGATTTTGGAGCTTTAAGACTCTAAGATGTTTGGAGAAGATAGAGTGTAAGAAAAAAACGGTTGAAGGGCGAACCTATTTTTCCCACTTTCCAATAATATTATTAAACACACATAATTATATCATATGATAATATAATTGTTTGCATTGGCATAAAGGCATAATAGAGGCAGGATCCTCTCCAGAACTCCAACATTTCGGAGATATGTGGAATCTTCGTCGAATTAGAGAGGCTTAGGTATTAATGGGAATTGATAATCCTAAGTGCTCCCTTTGATACAATTAATCATATTATAATATAATTAAATACAATTATATTATAACATAATTAACAAAAGGATGATTTGTGGTTGAATATAGTTAATCATTTTTCCGAGTAAATAAATAAATACACACACACACATACATATATATATGTTAAATTAAGTGAAAATGTGACATGGATGAATTGAATTATATACCTTAATTAAGATTAATTAGCTTAAGTATATTATGGAGAAATTATCCTCATTGTGTTATAATTTGTCGAGTTAGTATTAAACTACTTCTAAGAGGGAAAAGAGAAAGTAAAGATTTCAGTAATTATTGGGCCATCCAGGTATTAGGTTAAGTGAAAAAAAATTATACCTCATCCCTTAAAATGGTACTTAGGGGTCGGGTGTGTGACATCCTTGGAGAATTAAATCTTCAACCCTACACCAAGGCCTTAGAACCTAGACTAAAATATGTTTTCTATAAATAAAATGTCTAGTTCTTTTTAAATTAACATTGTTTTTAAGTCTTTTTTTACTTGAGGTATGAAATGAACTTTGGTGATATTCTTGACTCCTTCAATTAAATTTTTTTATCAAGGTGATAAAAATGTAAGAGAATTTAATTTGCATTCCAGTTTGATGAACACTATGTAATTGGAAGAAATCAAGAAGTTTCCTTTTCTCACTTTTCAAATAAAGATGTAGCAACCAATCCTAATTAAAAATACCAAAACAAATCTTTTTTCAATAATTTTTCAAATCTTTAAAATCAAATCAAGTCCAACACAACTTTTCACTAAAAAAAAATAACAAAATGTATAAAAATGATATGCAAAGATATAATGCAATTTTGTTTAACCCTTTTAGGATTTGAATGAGCTAAGAGTGAAAATACTTAAGATCTCTAAGAAAATGTAATGTAATCTATTTTTAAACTCTTTTTTTATTCAAATGAGTTAAAAATGCAAACACCTAAACGATCACCACCAACTTTTCAAAGCAAAGAAATATTCAATCAAACAAGTAGAAACTGAAAGACCTAAAAATATGAAACAAATAGTTCCAAACCAAGGAAAAGGTAAAACAATGAATGTGTACATATTGAAAAGACCTATCCAACAGTATAAGGAATTCCCTAAATGGAATTCACAATCAAAAGTTATCACAAAGATACCAAAATGGAAATCTACCTACAGACTCGATCGTGCATGTCTAGCTAAAGTAAGTGACCAGAAAGGTATGGTTGTATATTTATTTGTATCAACAAGAGACTAGAGGCTATGGTTGTGTGTTTTTCCACAATAATAATTGACAGATCATGTATATTTCTAATAGCATTCATGACCCTAGGAAAAACTAGGGAATTAAAAAAATACAAACACCCATAATTTGATCAAAGAAACATGCAAATAGAGATTTAAACTACAAATTCAACAGAAGCTTCCTAAACTGAAAAGGATAAATAAATCACCTCGAAAAACTAAGGAAAGAAATATAAGTTATTTCCCCAATGAAGTCACCAATTTTGTTATGGGATAATCTACCTATAGATAAGCAGTCAAAATCCCCATTAAACAGTTGTACTTCAATGACAAACAAAGGGATAGATAACATATTAGTTTCTCCTAAAACTAACATCCATTTTCAAAAGTAAATATGACAAGGAAGAAGGGACATATTTGATTCCTGATGTTTGTCCAACATATCCAATGGAATTTTCTTGACCTCTCTAATTCACCACAACAAGCGACAAATCATGTTTATTTCTAGTAGTAGTCATGACCTGTTGACGGGCGAAATTGATCGTCCGTCAACTGGGAGAGTGGAACCGGTCCGAGGTTGTCTAATAACCCAAGCCGTTTGGAATGGACCACCCTGACGAGTTTAACGGCTCTGTTGGCCGCCCTAAGGTCTCGTATGGAAACCAAAGAGAAATGATTTGATCTAAGAAATCTAAAGGGAAACTAGAAACTAATAAAACAAAGACAAATAACTAAACTAATAAAGGAAACTAGAAACTAATAAAGAAAACTAAACTAACTACACTAATCTAACTATAAATCAATATACTAACTATGATTATAATAACTCAAATCAACTACCTAATTATCAGCTATGATATTCCTTATTCACAAATATACAATATGGACAAACTACAGATTTAGTTAAAAACTACAAATCTCATGTGTTCGCTGCCCTGAGACAGCCAAGGGTCTCTTTTTTGATTTTTTATATTTATGAAAAAGAAAGAAAGCTAACTGAAATAAAACAATCTAATATATACTACTGAAATAAAACAATGTAATCTAAATCTAACTAAACTATTACTTATATTATACTAATTAATCAAAGCAATAAACAACTAACTAATTGACCTGGAAATGCTCCAAGTCTGTCCTGTGAAAGATGACTTCTTAAGCTGGTTGGAGGAAGAAATTCACACCATTTAATCCTTAAGCTTCTCGAAAACGAGCTATGCTTCTTCTTGAAGTATGTTACAGGACAAACAAGACATAAAAGAAATCATAACAGTTTTTTTTTATGATAAATCTCCTACAAAAGGGAAACCTATAATGCAGAAAACTTATATAATAATTTAATCTACGAAGAAGACAAAGCTATAATTCATAAAATGAATCAACAACTGATATGTTCTTTTATCTCTTTGAAAGAAAAAAGATACGCATAACAGTAAGAAATTATATCAAATTCATATGATTTAGATAGCAAAGTAATACTAAACCATAGACATAATGATATACAAAACTTGGAACAAAGTGTTGATATATTGAAAAGCAAAAGCTATAACAACGCATCAATTCTGCTCCAGTTTGAAT
>ML787707.1:72549-88069 GCA_009831015.1 Picea engelmannii | reverse complement strand
CTTAAAGGAAGAAATTAAGGGTCACGTTCTTTGTTAGAATAGTTAAGCCTTCAATGCATTAATGAGTTCATGAAAGTGTGTTCATCAGAAACAAAGTGCTGAAGTTCCTGCTTGGGAATAGGGTCCTGTTCTCTGGTTACAGAATAGTTGTTCCTTTCTGTTGCAGTTGTTATTTCAATGTAATCCAGGATTCTTTAGATTATTCATCTCTTCAAGCTTTGCAATAAGTATTTTTCTTTTCTGTAATTCAATCTAGGACTTCAGTTCATTCAAGGCAAGTGTGATTAATACAGTTTCCTTTACTACAACTCTAGGTTTCTTTTGGAATTGAGCATATATAGTGCGTGGTTACCTTTGAAATAAATAGACTTCCCTGGGTTGACAATTTATGTAGCACTTGATTGTTTAAATTAATTAAGCAATTATAGTGACCAACAGTAATGAAGTGGCCAAACTCCAACCATATGACCTGTATTCATGGACTAGGTAGTAGTGTTGTAGATTATGTGATATNNNATATCCCCGTTTCCAACCAAATAACAACTTTTGACCTTTTAAATGACCATGAGCCTGACTCTGATCATAAACCTTTAACCCTAACTCTAAAATTTTCCATGCATAGGAGCACCATTGAAGAGAATTATGATAATCAAAGGAATTTGCGCTTTGAAAAAAGTAAAGTTGACATTTTCTTAAAGGATTTAAATAGTAAATTAAACCTCCTAACTTATAAGGACAACATTGAATAACTCTATCATAATTTTGCAACTACCCTTTCCACTTCTATTAACAGGTTCTCTTTCGAGGTGTCCTATAAAAAGAATAATAGAAGGGCCAACCCTTGGAATGATAAAGAATGTAAAATTTCTAGGAAATCCATTAGGGATGCTTCTAATGAACCCTTAAAACTTGATAAGATCAATACATACAAAGCCCTAGTTAAAAGGAAAAAAAGATAGTATATCAATAAAAGGAAAGAGAAACTTTCACAATTATACAAGTTAGATCCTAAGAAGTTATGGAGCCAAATTCTAAAATGCAAAACTAAAGAAAATAATAGGTTTCCCTTAAGGGACTTGAATTCCTACCTTAAAAGTCTTTATGAGTTCCCTAATGCCCTGGACACCATTCCTATTGTCCCTACAAAGGAAGAAGTTTTTTCTTTAGATGACATAGAGTTCGAGGTTGAGCAGCTCACAAATGGGAAAGCTAAGGACATCGAAGGCTACCAAGATGAAATTTTTAAATCGGAGGGCCAATACTTATCCCTCACATACACACGCTCTTCAATTTAGTAGTCAAGCAGGGCTTCCCTAAACCTTGGACACAAAGCCTCATTGTTCCTATTTTTAAAAATGGGGATAGAAACATTCCCTCTAATTATAGGACCATTGAGATTAGCCTAATTTTAACTAATCTTTATGGAATTATTTTGGAAAAGAAGATTAGCCTTTGTCTATAAAGTCATGGTAAAAGAGATAAAGGCTAGGTCGGGTCTAGGAGATATCATTCAACTGTGGACCATCTTGTTACCTTTAGGATCATTGCAGAGGATCTCTAAAATACTAAAACCAATATTTTTTGTTGTTTTGTTGACTTTAGAAAAGATTTTGACATGGTTCCTAGGAAAAAACTTTGGAATAGGTTGGAAGAGATAAAAGTTCCTCTTGAGTTGAGTTGTTGCAATAAGGATGTATGATATCGTTATTTCTAAGTTTAAAAGCATTGAGGGCTGGTCAAAAGAGACTAATTGCAATATCAAAGTCAAACAAGGTTGTCCCTTGTCCCCTACCCTTTTTGGCATATACATTGACAAGTTAGAAGAATGTTTGGAAAAAGCAGGTTGTTTCGGCCCTACTCTCACTGGTATAGTCACCAATCTTCTTCTTTATGCCGATGATATCGTTCTTATAGCAAGGAGTCCCCATGATCTTGAAAACCAACTAAGAATTCTCAAGGATTTTTTATCCAATATGGGTATGATTGTCAATACTGATAAGACTAAGGTCATGATTATTAAATCCAATAATATCTCTTATGATACCTTTGTATATGAAAACAACAACTTGGAGGAAGTGAATTCATACAAATATCTTGGAATTGATATTCACCACAAGCTCAATTGGAATTATAGCATTGAGAAAAGGATTATCGGGGGATGGAAAGCTTATTATGGGCTTCAAAACAATTGTAAATCAACTGATCTTTGGAGTTGGGATAAGAAGAAACTCCTCTTTGAGACTCTTGTTACACATGTTATTCTTTATGGATGTGAAGTTTGGGGCTATAGTATCTCTCGTGAATCCTGGAGAAAGATAGAGAAAATACAAAATAATTTTATAACCTATAATCTCAAAATTTAAGGAAATACACCCTATCCCATCGTCCTCTTAGAAACAAGCCTCTCCCCCATTGAAATCATGGCTATGACTAGATACCTAGTGTATAAGAACAAGTTAAAAAATATGGAAGACAAGAGGCTACCTAAAATTGCTTCAAAATCAAGTCATAACCACCATCAACTCAAGTGAGGATGGAATAAAGATGCCCGGTCTTGGCTAAAATATTGGGGAATCATGGAAGAAACCATTTTGTAGAAAAAAAATACTATTTAAAAAAACATCAAATCAAAATTTAAAGAGAAAATGTGGTATGATAAAGAGTTAGAGGAAAAATGAAAATTAAGGTATTATAAATATGTAATCAACCCTAATATAGAAGATCAAAATTATCTATCTATTTTTCCAAGTGTAAAGAAAAAAATAAGCATTGCTAAGATAAGAACAAATTCTCACGAGCTCCATAGTAAAACTGAGCATTGGTAAATTCCTAAAATGCCATGGGATGAAATAGTACATCACCTTTGTGACACTAAGAAGGTTGAAGATTAAAATCACTTTCTCTTAGATTGTCCAGCCTATACCCATATTAGATCTCATTTTCAAAATATTTATGACACTACCAACCTTCCTAACATGTTGATGTGGGAGCATCACCAGCAGGAAGCGAGCGCGGAGGTGGAAGATAGCTAGGATGAGTGCAATGCATTTTTGCACATGTTGAAAATGTTTTGAAATATTTTGAAAGACTAAGGAAGGAATATTAATGAAATAGTTAAGGAAGGCATATGCACATTTATGAATAAGTGATTGTGAATAGATCTTGAGAAATATGCTCTCATCTATCAGTTTAAAAGGCATTTATGCCCAGTTAATGAAAGAAGGTAGATTTAAATTCCATATTAGATAGTTTTAGGAGCAGGAGAGAAAATGACTATAGACACCCTCATCTTTGTATCATTGTATCAATCAGGATTAGATCAATTAAGAACATTAGCATAGAGAAGAAGAGAGTTGTAGCAGAAGAGTTGTAGAAGAGAACCCATGTACAGAAGCTTGAATTAATATATGAAGCTTTGATTCAGATTCATGTTGTTATGATGTTTTGTGTGTACACATGCTGAATGGTCTATTTACAGTTTCGTACTCTCTTTTTTATGCATTTGTTATTATGTTGTATGTGAATGTATGTCTCCAAGTTTGAAGTCTGAGAGAGAGAGGAAATGAGTTTCAATTGTTTCTCATCCTGAGTGAGAAGTTCCTTCAAGAAGTGCAGTGAAACATCTGGAAGGAGTGCATTGACGAAGGCTCGGAGTTTATCTCTGAAATCTCAGGAGGGATACCATTGTTCTCATTTCAGCAGAAGTGCAAGACAAGCACAGAAGTCGTGCAAAGTGTGCATAGTTTGGTCGAGACCTTAGAAATTATCAACTAAGGTTGAGAGATTGAAGGACTATTGTTGCAAAGAAAGTGCACAACGTCGTGAATACACATACCCATAAGTAATTGGAGGATTGCCGCAAGGAGTGCGTCCAGGAGCTCTTTTGTGATTTGAAGTTGTCAGAAGAAAGCTCAGAAGGGTTAACTCCTTTGAAGTGTTCAAAGGGGGGAGTCGAAGTAATTTCACAGGATTTGAGTTCCAGTGTAAGGATACTGGTTCATTTTGAAGGAATTGTCAAGGAAGAAATTGAGCGGTCGAAATTCTCCGAGGAGAAATCCCAAAATCACGAGAACCGTAAGATCCAGAGAAGTTACAAGGTGGATAAGGAGGGGTGAATCCATCACTCTGGTAACAGGAGTCAACATGGATCGTTGATTGTGATCTACTGGAGCATCAGATTATTTCATGAATTCAGGATTTGTGAGTCTGGAGTGTAATCCAAAACCCTTGGTCACTCTAACTCCCGAATCACGAAAAGAATAGCCTAGGACGAATTTCATAATTTCAGGAATCGGCATTTCAACATTCTTGTTGACAAGGAGTAGAGCGCTCCACATAAGAAGTTATGAAATCAAAAAATGCAAAATACCTTTGGAGGAGCGTTTCGACATTTCGGGATTCGGGATATCGAGGAGACAGTGATTTGGAATCGATATTTTTGAACTCCCAGTTCACGAAATCCCAAGGAAATGAAAATCATTTCGGCATTTCAGGATTCGAAATACCGGAAGTCCTAAGGACAAGGAGCTTGGACCCTTGCATTTAGCATTTTGAAGTTGCGAGATCCAGGATATTGTGAAGTGGTATTTTGGCATTTTAGGAATTGGGATTTTGTCATTCCCGTTGACAAGAATTTGGGGCACTTAACATGAGAATCCCCAAAATTGCGAAACGCGAAATAGTGTGAAGTGGCGTTTCGGCAATTCAGTGTTTCGGGGTTCAGGAACCCGAGAGGAAAGTGTTCTTGGATTGAGAGTCTTGGACTCCCGGTACCCGAAAGTCCAAAATCATGTGGGTCGTCGGATCCAAGGGAGGCTTGTAGCCATTGATCCTGTTGGAGATATTATTTTGGAGTTCAGGGTTTGTGGAGGTTAGAGAGTTGGAAGCCTTAAATCGGGACTCGCAAAATCACAAAGTCCAAAACCCCTAAAAGGTGAAAAGATCTGCTAGAAGCCATTCTTTTGCTGAACGTTTCGGGTTTCATCATTTCAGCGGTTGCGAAGACAAGAGGTTGAGATTCCTTTTTCTAGAACTCCCGAAGTCACGAAACGCGATATAGCTGTGTAGGAGAACGCGACCAAACATTTCAAGAAAACTGTCATTTCGGGTTTTGGCAGGTGGAAAGGTCGAGAACCTCGACAACAGGATTTGCGAAATTGAGAAACCCAAAGTCCTGAAAAGGAAAGAAGAGGAAAGTCCCGATAAGGAAAAAGGGAGCGATCATTTCATTATGGTCAGGGGAGTTGAGTGGTGCTTTGTGTTGGTTCACATGGGCATACTCATAAGGACCTATGGAATAACACTATTGTTGTATGTGTGTAGGATTCCTTATGGAGGAACCTAAGAGTCAATCAGACTTAGGAGGATAAATTTAGAATGATCCTGTTCGGACCTTGATTCTGAGGATTGGGGGTCTGCGTCAGTTTGTGGTATTAGAGCGAGAAAAAGTTCTTTTCTTTTTGTAGCATAGGAAAGAGAAATTTCTCATCCATGCCGCCGAGAAGAAGAGACAGACCAATGCCTAATCCAGTAGTGGAAAGAGAAATGCGCAAACTACGTACTAGGCTTGATGCCATGGAGACAACATAGAGGCACACAGTCAACACTGGGGATATCAGTGAGGCTGAAAGTGAAAATGAAGCTGGACATGAAGGAGAAGAAGTCACAGTCGAATATGCAACAGATGAATGCCTATTCAGGGATGTTGCTAGGATATGTGTCACAGAAAAAATGGACATTCCAATATATGAAGGAAACCTGGATGTTAAAGAGCTTCTAGACTGGATTAGAGCTTTGGATAAGTATTTTGACTATGAAGATGTCGAGGAAGACAAGAAGTTCAAACATGTTGTCACAAGTCTTAAAGGGCATGCAACATTATGGTGGGATGAACTGCAGGCTGACAGATGTTGCAAAGGCAAGTAGAAAATCAAGAGTTGGGATAGAATGGTTGTAAAGATGAAGGAAAAATTCATACCCAAGGATTATCAAATCACTTTGTTTCGGAGGATGTAGAATTTGAGATAGAAGTTGAGTTCAATGAAGGAATACACTGAGGAATTATACAAGATAAACATTAGAGCGGGTCATCAAGAAAGTGATGATGAAAAGGTTTCCAGGTACATGAATGGTCTAAGGTACGACATTCAAGATGAGATGAACATGATGACCATTAGAAATGTGGAGGATGCTTATCAGATGGTTGTGAAAGATGAAGAGAAGATGAGTTGAAAGCAAGGTCAAAGAGGCCAAGGTAGAAGTCAAGCTAGAGGCAAAACAATTGCCCAGGATAGAAATCAGAAACCTAAAGAGGAGTGGAAGAAAACTCAAACTCAAACTGAGAGAGGTGGAAGCTCACAGAGATGACAGTATGCTGATAGAAATACTTTTCCTCGAACTAGAGGAAGAGGAAGAGGCAGAGGTGGAGAAATAAGATGCTTTACCTATGGAAAAAATGGACACAAATCCTATGAATGTATAGATAAGAATAAAGAAGGAGGTGAAACTCACATTGCCGAAGCACAAAGATGGAATGTTGAGGTGGAATATGCTGAGGGCGAAAGATCACTGATGATGAGAAAAGTTCTCTTAACGTCAGAGAAGGAGGAAGAGAACCCAACCCAAAGGAATAGACTTTTTCGGACTACTTGCAATACCAAATACAGGGTATGTAAAGTCATCGTGGACAGTGGTAGCATAGACAATCTCATTTCTACAAAGATGGTAGAAAAGCTGGAGCTGGAGACTATTGAACACCCAAGTCCATATAGAGTTTCGTGGTTACAAAAAGGACATTAGGTAAATGTCACTAAACAATGTTCAGTTGAATTTAAAATAGGAGGGTATAAGGATGAAATACTATATGATGTCATTCCCATGGATGTTTGTCATCTATTGTTGGGTAGACTGTGGCAATATGATAGGAATGTGATTCATGATGGGAGAAAGAACACATACACCCTGGAGAAGAATGGGAGAACTCACATGTTGTTGTCGATTAAGGATAAAGAAGTGAAACCAGAAGTGAGCAACACTGTACTTCTCATGAGTGGGAAGGAACTTCTTAAGGAGGTTAAGAAAAAGGAAGATACACAATTCGTCGTGGTCAAGAAGCCTAGAATTGTTTTAACTAGTACAAGAGTGGATGATTTACCAGAGGAAATCCAAAAGTTGCTGGAAGAGTTTGCTGATATAGTAGTGGACGAACTACCTCATTCGTTGCCACCAATCAGAAGTATAAGTCATCACATTGATCTTATACCTAGAGCTAGTTTACCAAACAAAGTAGCGTACAGATTGACGTCGCAGGAGAATGAAGAGGTCAAGAAACGGGTCCAGGATTTGATGGACAAAGGGTTGATTAGAGAGAGCGTGATTCCATGCACTATTCCAACAGTGCTCAACCCAAAGAAAGATGGAGGCTGGAGGATGTGCATAGAATCGAGGGAAATCAATAAGATTACCATCAGATACAGATTTCATTTACCAAGGATGGATGATTTGATGGATTGCTTGAGTGGAGCAAAGTTTTTTTCAAAGATTGATTTGAAAAGCGGATATCATCAAATTCGTATGAGAGAAGGTGATGAATGGAAGACAACATTCAAGAAAAATGAAGGGCTGTATGAATGGCTTGTTATGTCGTTTGGATTAACAAATGCACCTAGTACTTTCATGAGATTGATGAATGAAGTCCTGAAGGATTTCATAGGAAAATTCGTCATTGTATATCTTGATGATATATTGATTTTCAACAAAACAGAAGCAAAACACTTCAAGCATTTAGCTACAGTGATGAGGAGATTACAGAAAGAGAAGTTACTGATTAATATGAAGAAATCAACATTTATGAGGACATAACTCATTTATTTGGGTTTTTTTATCTTTGCAAATGAGCTGAAAATGGATCCGAATAAAGTGGAGGCGATTAAGAATTGGCCATCGCCGAAAAGTGTGTTTGAAGTTTGAAGCTTCCATGGGCTAGTTAGCTTCTATAGGAAATTCATCCAAAATTTTAGTGGGATTAGCGCACCAATGATGGACATGGTGAAGAAAAGACACAAATATTTTCATTGGACAGAGGTAGAAAAAAAATCTTCAACTTGCTGAAGAAAAGGATTATTGAACAACCAATTCCGGTGTTGCTAGATTTCAGTAAGACATTTCAAGTCAAGTGTTACACTAGTGGATTTGCAATTGGAGTGGTCTTGAGACAAGACGACAGGCCAATCACATACTTCAGTGAGAAACTGAATGAAGCAAAGGTTAAGTAATCCACATATGGCAAGGAATTTTATGCAGTCATACAATAACTGAAGAAATGGAGGCATTATTTGGTTCCTAAAGAGTTTGTTTTGTACAGTGATAATCATGCCTTACAATTTGTGACTCAACGGGAGAAGTTGAACCAAAGACATGTTAAATGGGTTGAATACATGCAGAATTTTACTTTTGTAATTAAACATATTTTTGGAACTGCTGACAAAGTTGTTGATGCTTTGAAAAGGAAATGTTTGCTTATGCAGGAATTCAGAGTCAAAACTTTGGGTTTTGATAGTCTCAAATAAATGTACAGAGACGATCCAAATTTTAAAGAAGCGTATGAGGCATCTAAGAATCCAATTCATAGGGACAAAAGCCAGTGGACCGAATATATGATCCAGGATGGATTATTATTTAGAGACAATCAATTTTGTATTCCAAAATTCTCCATGAGGGAGAATCTGCTGAAAGAAAAACATAGTGGAGGATTGGCTGGACATTTCGGTCATGATAAGATGTTCTCAAAACTGAATGGCTCATATTTTTGGCCAGGAATGAGGATAGATGTTAAGAAATTTGTGGACAAGTGTAGAATTTGTCAGCACACAAAGGGAAAACGACAGAACAGAGGGTTATACCAGCCATTACCCATACCAGAAAGGCCGTGGGATGCAGTAAGCATGGATTTCATATTGGGACTACCAAGGACACAAAAAGGGTGTGATTCAATATTTGTGGTAGTCGACATATTTTCAAAGATGGCACATTTTATACCATGTCAGAAAACCAGCGACGCAACTCATATTGCGAACCTGTTTTTCAAGGAAGTTTTCAGACTTCACGACTTACCAAGAAGTATAGTTTCAAATCGAGACACCAAGTTCGTGGGACATTTTTGGAGGACTTTATGGAAGAAGCTGGGGACAAATTTGTCATTTAGCTCATCTTATCATCCTCAGACGGATGGGAAAATAGAAGTTGTGAACAAGAGCTTGGGAGATTTATTGAGGAACCTAGTGACTGAACACCACAGTCAGTGGGATCACATTCTACCACAGGCATAATTTGCTTACAATGATTCACTCAATAGAAGTACAGGGCATAGTCCATTCCAAATTGTGTATGGAATGCAACCAAGGGGAGTTTCTGAATTGAAGGATTCAGAATGAATGAAACTAGAAGTGTTAGTGCAGAGGATTTTGCAGAGGCAATGAAGGAACTTCACAGCCAAGTGAGGGAACGTTTGCAAAATTTGAGTCAAGAGTATAAACGCAGAGCAAATCAACATAGGCGAGAACTTCAGTTTGAAGTTGGTGATCTGATTCTTGCACATCTGAGGAAAGAAAGGTTCCCAAGGGGAACATATAACAAACTGAAAATGAAGAAGATTGGACCATGCAAGATCGTAAAGAAATGTGGGGCAAATGCATATGAGATCAAATTACCCAATGGGATCGAAATTTCACCGATATTTAATATCTCAGATTTGTACCCTTACAGAGATGAAGAAGCAGGAGCAGATAGTGAACAGACAGAGGTTCAGTGGACTAAACAAATGCATGTAGCTGAAAAGCCACAGATGGAAAGTATACTTGACAAGAGAATCAACAAGAGGATCAGGAGAAAAGAGTATTTTGAATACTTGGTCAAATGGAAGGGACATCCAGTTGAAGATGCTAGTTGGGAGAATGAAGCAGAGATTCAGAAGCATGGATCAACCGTGCAAGAACTCATGAACATGAGTCCATGAAAATTTTCAAGTGAGGGAGTATGATGTAGAAGCATCGCCAGCAGCAAGCGAGCGCAGAGTCGGAAGACAGCTGGGATGAGTGCAATGCATTTTTGCACATGTTGAAAATGTTTTGAAATATTTTGAAAGACTAAGGAAGGAATATTAATGAAATAGTTAAGGAAGGCGTACATGCATTTATGAATAAGTGATTGTAAACAGATATTGAGCAATCTTCTCTCATCTGTCGATGTAAAAGGAATTTATGCCCAGTTAATGAAAGTAGGTAGATTTAAATTCTAGATTAGATAGTTTTAGGAACAGGAGGGAAAATGACTATAGACACCCTCATCCTTGTATCATTGTATCAATTAGGATTAGATCAATTAAGCACATTAGCATAGAGAAGAAGAGAGCTATAGTAGAAGAGTTGTAGAAGAGAACCCATGTACAGAAGCTTGAATTAATATATGAAGCTTTGATTCAGATTCATGGTGTTATGATGTTTTTTGTGTACACATGTTGAATGGTCTGTTTACAGTTTCTTACTCTCTCTATTATTCCTTTGTTATTAAGTTGTATGTGAATGTATGTTTTCAAGTTAGATGTTTGATGTCTGAGAGAGAGAGGAAATGGATTTCAATTGTTTCTCATCCTGAGTAAGAAGTTCCTGCAAGGAGTGCAGTGAAACGTCTGCAAGGAGTGCATTGACAAAGGCTCAGAGTTTATCTATGAAATCTCAGGAGGGATACCGTTGTTCTCATTTCAACAGAAGTGCAAGACAAGCACAAAAGTCGTGCAAGGTGTGCATAGGCTGGTCGAGATCTTAGAACTTATCAACTAAGGTTGAGATATTGAAGGACTGTTGTTGCAAAGAAGGTGCACAGAGTCGTGAATACAAATACCCAGAAGTAATTGGAGGATTGCCTCAAGGAGTGCGTGCAAGAGCTCTTTTGTGATTTTAAGTTGTCAGAAGAAAGCTCAGAAGGGTTAACGCCTTTGAAGTGTTCAAAGGGGGGAGTCAAAGTCATTTCATAGGATCTGAGTTCTAGTATAAGGATACTGGTTCATTTCGAAGGAGTTGTCAAGGAAGAAATCGAGCGGTCGAAATTCTCCGAGGAGAACTCCTGAAATCACAAGAATCATAAGATCTAGAGAAGTTACAAGGTGGATAAGGAGGGGAAAATCCATCACTCTGGTAACAGAAATCAATGTGGACTGTTGATCGTGATCTGCTGGAGCATCAGATTATTTCAGGAATTCAAGATTTGTTAGTCCGGAGTGTAATCCAAAACCCTTGGTCACTCTAACTCCCGAATCACGAAAGTATAGCCTGGTACAAACTTCAGAATTTTGGGAATCGACATTTCGACATTCCTGTTAACAAGGAGTAGAGTGCTCCACATCAGAAGTTTCGAAATCGTGAAACGCGA
This sequence comes from Picea engelmannii, assembly GCA_009831015.1. Lineage (NCBI taxonomy): Eukaryota > Viridiplantae > Streptophyta > Pinopsida > Pinales > Pinaceae > Picea > Picea engelmannii. Next base: position 76,645 of record ML787707.1, on the reverse strand, counting down.
AATACCTTTGGAGGAGCGTTTCAACATTTTGGCATTTCGGGATCCGAGATCTCGAGGAGACAGTGATTTGGAATCGAGAGTCTCGAACTCCCGGTTCGCGAAATTCCAGGGAAAATAAAATCATTTCGACATTTCAGGATTCAAAATACTGGAAGTCCCGAGGATAAGGTGCTTGGGCCCTTGCATTTAGAATTTTGAAGTTGTGAGATCTAGGATATTGTGAAGTGGTATTTCAGCATTTCGACAATTGGGATTTCGGCATTCCCATTGACAAGAATTCGGGGCAGTTCACATGAGAATCCCCAAAATTGCAAAATGCGAAATAGTGTGAAGTGGAGTTTCAGAAATTCGGTGTTTCAGGGTTCGGGAACCCGAGAGGACAATGTTCTGGGATCGAGTGTCTTGGACTCCCGGTACCCGAAAGTACAAAATCATGTGGGTCGTCGGATCGAAGGGAGGCTTGTAGCCATTGATCCCGTTGGAGATATTATTTCAGATTTCGGGGTTTGTGGAGGTTAGAGAGTCGGAAGCCTTACATCAGGACTCGTGAAATCGCAAAGTCTGAAACCCCGAAAAGGTGAAAAGTTCTGCTAGAAGCCAGTCTTTTGTTGAACGTTTCAGGTTTCGGCATTTCGGCAGTTGCAAAGACAAGAGGTTGGGATTCCTTGTTTTGGAATTCCCGAAGTCACGAAACGCGATATAGTTGTGTAGGAGGATGCGGCCAAGCATTTCAAGAAAATCAACATTTCGGGTTTCGGTAGGTGGAAAGGTCAAGAACCTCGACAATAGGATTTGCGAAATCGTGAAACCTGATGTCCCGAAAAGGAAAGAAAAGGAAAGTCCCGATAAGGAAAAAGGGAGCGATCATTTCATTGTGGTCAGGGGAATTGAGTGGTGCTTTGTGTTGGTTCACATGGGCATACTCATAAGGACCTATGGAAAAACAATGTTGTTGTATGTGTGTAGGATTCCTTGTGGAGAAACCTAAGATTCAATCAGACTCAGGAGGACAGATTTAGAACGATCCTGTGTGGACCTCAATTTTGAGGATTGGGGGTCTACATCACATGTTAACTCAACAAAAGTGTGGTGATCTTGGAAAGCTTCTCTTAATTCTTTTCGAGCACAGAAACAAAATTCTAAAGAGTCAAGAGTAATCACTTACCCTCTTAAGGCCCGATAGACCAATTTGGTCATAGTGGACGTTAATCATCATCATCATCATCATCATCATCATAATGAATTTATTATGGCATTGGTACATGATAAAGTACCAACCTTTTCCCTTTTTAATTTAATATTTAATGCAAAGTCACATGTAAGCATGGGTCCTTCGGGATTTCGGAGCTTAAAGACTCTGAGATGTTTGGAGAAGATAGAGTGTAAGAAAAAAACGGTCGAAGGCCGAACCTATTTTTCCCACTTTCCAATATTATTATTAAACACACGTAATTATATCATATGATAATATAATTGTTTACATTGGCATAAAGGAATAATAGAGGCAGGATCCTCTCCAAAATTCCAACATTTCGGAGATATGTGGAATCTTCGTCGAATTAGAGAGGCTTAGGTATTAATGGGAATTGATAATCCTAAGTGCTCCCTTTGATATAATTAATCATATTATAATATAATTAAATACAATTATATTATAATATAATTAATAAAAGGATGATTTGTGGTTGAATATAGTTAATCATTTTTCCGAGTAAATAAATAAATACACACACACACACATATAGTTAATCTTGAGTAGGTTTAATAGTTAATTTGAATGGATGTATTGAACACTCACTTAAGATATAGAAACAGAATGGTGGCTTATTGGAAAGTTCTAACAACCTTCAACTAAAAAGGAGGGTTTCTAATATCGTTAAGTGATAAAGAGATGAAAAGCATCTCATTCCAGGTCATATCCCTTCAATCTTAAGACATTTGTATTTTCTGGTAAAAAATTACAAGTTCAAATCCAAAATCCAAAAAAGTAGAGTATGTATATCTCCATAAAATTATAAGAATGCCAAAATACCAGCAATATTAGTTGCTGTGATGTGTTTCGTCCTTTGTTTCTTAATTTTCAAGATGGACAGTACTTTAAACATGTGATATGTGTTTCGTCCTTCGTTTATTAATTTTCAGGAGGACAGTACTGGGTCAATTCGATTTTCGATCTCTCTTTTCTTCCTGAGAATCGTTTTAATTGCGTTTCCTCTTCTGGATGATATTCGAGGATGGGGTCGAGGAATCAGTCGATGGTTCTATATATGTGTTGTTTTTTCTGATGACTGGCGTCGTTCAGTCCCTACCATTCAACGGGCAATAAAAATGTGGTCAAAAAGCCAAAGTAGACGACCCTACTGTTGTCTACGCCAGCCAACTTTGTTTCCTATAATGGGACTGCGTGCGTTCTACGAGCTTCTGTTATCATTGGAATATAATTGAATTTATATCTGTTGGAATATCATTGAGTGCTTCTCTTATTTTGTTGTCATTGGAATATAATTGAATTCATCATATTGATTAAGAATGGAAGCCAGTGTATATAATGGAAACTACTGTTAAGATGGAAATCACTGTATATAATGGAAATTATTGTTATGGAAAGCAAATTTTGCTACGATGTTTTTCTTACCATTGGAATATAATTGAATTTAATGATGTTTTTGGTTTTTGTTTGCTAGTTTGTTGGTAATTTTATCAGTTTGAGCTACACCATTTTTTAACATGGTTGAATTTTTTGTCCCTCAGATTTTGAACCAATGACTTTAACATAACGGAGTGTTTCACCTACTGTCTCGGGGACTCAATAATGCTTCTATTATCATTGAAATACAATTAAATTCATCGTATTGATAAACAATGAAAACTACTATTATATAATGAAAACCACTGTTCTCAAAATCCAATAAACCACTGTTATGGAAAGCAAACTTTGCTTTCTATAATGGAACTCTGTGCTTCTACGATGCTTCTGTTATCATTGGAAGATAATTGAATTCATTGATGGTTCTGTTGTCATTGGAATACTATTAAATTCATCATATTGATAAACAATACAAGTAAATTCATCGTATTGATAAAAAATGGAAATCACTGTTATATAATGGAAACCACTGTTCTGAATATCCAAGATAAAGTCACTCAAAAGAAACTCCAACAACATGCAAAGTGTTATCTGCTTTAATCCTTTGGTAGTTTCATAAGATAGTTTGTAATCATAATTCATAAGAACTGTTAACCATAAATCAATCATTTGAATAATTATGATTGAATGAAACCTAATTGAATCAATCATTTGAATAATTATGATTGAATGAAGCCTAATTATTCATATGTTGTGTAATTTTCATTGGACTGGAGATCTTCATTGGAGTTTGTAAAAGCATACAATCACCAAAATCAATCATAACAACTTCTTAAAGCTAAAGCACGGAATCAGAGGGATATCATTAGAAACAAATGATATGGCTGGTGTCCCTGATTGTTCATTAAAAACTTAATGTGATGATTTCAATAGATAGGTAACTTTTCTTCTTTATAGTTTGTCTTTTCATTAATCACTCGGTTGAGAAAATAAGCATTGTCCTTTTACTTTTTGGGAGGTAAATAAGCATTTTCGTTGTACCTTTCACAATGAAAATAAGTTTATTTGTATTTCTTTTGATAGGAGTTTTCGAGTATAATAAGATAATGGTCGAAAAGTTTTTAATGGTATTGAAAGTGGTAAAGTGTTCATGTTATGATCCTAGTATTCATTATTTAAGAATAATGTTGTGGAACAATATTACACTATATTCATTAATTAATGATGAGTGAAGCTTCTTTTATCATATTTTTAAAAGTTATCATATTTTAAAAAGTTTTATTTAAAAACATAGATTTTAAGAAATTATTAATATATTAAAAATAAGTTAGTTTTTAGTTTATGATTGTAGCATTCATTTTTTTAAAAATAATGTTGTGATATTTTAAAAAGTTTTATTTAAAAACATAGATTTTAAAAAATTATTAATATATTAAAAATAAGTTAATTTTTACTTTATGATTGTAGCATTCATTTTTTTTTAAATAATGTTGTGATATTTTAAAAAGT
>ML787707.1:16466-49778 GCA_009831015.1 Picea engelmannii | reverse complement strand
TATGTACTAGCTACACATGCATTTCTTGCACATGTACACTAGTATGTATGAGTTTCTTGGCTTACTTACTAATAATGTCGGTTAATTGTTAGGAATGTGTGAACCATGTTTCTTTTCCCTTGTATCATAAAATACTTTAACTTCGGGATGAAGTTTCCTGAAGGGTGGGTGTATGTAACAACCCTAGTTAAATAGTTGTTTAAGGTTTATCAAGTACAATTAATTAAATAATTAACTGTCATAATGTGTTTTAGTTAAACAATAATTATTTATTAATAATATTATTTAATTAATTAATTAATAATTTATTTATTGATTAATATATGTTGATTAATTAATTAATTGATTAATTAACACATTTAATGTTGGGTAACAAATTAAAGACTTAATAACTTTTAATTCATTATTAGAAAACTTTATTAAAGGGATACGCATTGAATGGAGGGATAGGGTATTGAACGGAGGGATACGGTATTAAATGGAGGGATAAGGTGGGTGACATTAAAGGAAGGTAGGAGGCAATGAATGGAGGGAGAATATGAGGGGGCAGAGGCATTCGGGAGAAGCACTTTTGGAATTCTGGGGAAAGGGAGCATTTTGAGAGCAGGGACAGTGTTTTCTGTTTGGGGATATTTTTTTGGTTTGGAGTTTGGGTGGACTGTTACAGGGGTGCACCAGGTTGCTGGGAGTTTTGGGCTCAGGGGCCAGGAATCCTCATGGAATTCTAGAGATAGGGAGCCGGATAGGCTTTGTTCCTAGCTGGCAGGGAGGAAAGATTCAGTTTTGGGCGGGGTTTGGGCAGAGCAACAGTAAGGACAGACGGAGATTAGAGAAATAGCATCAGATAGAGGTATTTAATTTCATGAATTTGCTGTGTTATGTGGTTGTTATTAAATTTACTTTCATGTTGTTGATAAATTTAATTTATGCTGAATAAGTTATGGTTAAATGTTGAAGATTAAATTGTACAGGATAACATTTAGTTACTTTCTATTTTTAACTTGTGTTTTATAAGGCTCTGTGGGGACAGAGACCTTACATAAAGGCATCTTGCATACACTTCTTTTAATGTTCAAAAAAAGAAGAAGCAAATGCTAATAACCTCCAATTTTTTGTGCAACACGATGTATCTGCATTGACAAGAACGTGAACACGAGGAACTTGATGTCTTGGTCGAGGAGGATCTCAGGGCCATTCCCATGCTAAAACAGTGTGGCATGTGGAAGTTCTTATAGTGTCCATTCATAAGGTCACAATCGAGATTGCTAAACATTTGGTAGAGTATTGGCACCATGATGTAGAGGCATTCATTCTAGAGGGTCAATCATTGACCCCAACTATAGAGGACATCTAGTTTTTGACCGACCTCTCTAAGAGGGGAGAAATGGTCAATCTAAGGACCTTTCCTCCAGGTCTATACAACATTGAGGGTTACATCGGGATGTAATGTGACACTAGTATCGATAAAATAGGATCTCATGTGCCGATACAAAAGATAACTAGCCTCCACCTTCACATTTTATTTTTCATGATTCGGAAGATCACAGGATATGCAACACTCCATCAGGCCTCCTGTGCACAGATGCACTGTATAGTTCAGTGTCTGGAGGCCACCATTTTTTATTGGAGTACTACCATGCTTACATGCATGAAGAAACAACTCACAGACTGTTGCAGGAGGACGAACAAGAACTTCGGATTTGGTACAGTATTATGCACTTTTTTATTCTTTGAGAGTTCCTAGTCTTAGCCCAAGGGAGATAGTACAAGGGCATATTGCCTCCTTTTCGACATTATGCATGTGGGCATTTTTGTTTCCTAGATAGGGGGGAGGAAGAACCCAGGAGGCTTTCGATGACAATTTTTTTGATTGGTGGGCACGTTAGATTCTTGTTGTAGAGTACTATCCATATGTAGGAATTAGTTTCCCAAGAAATCCCGACATGCCCATGCCCCCTGGCAAGGAGCGCGATGAGATAGGTAACACATTTTTAAAAGTTATTAAATTTTTTTAATTTTTACATATTATCCTTTTTATGCTAATGTGAGAGTACTAACTTAACAATTTGTTATATACATATTTGGGACCATTTTGACCAGTAGACTTCGCTAGGACTAGGTGTCGTCCCTAACCAGAGGCTGAACCAATAGGAGTAGGGGGACCCCCAGTCAGATAGGCTAAGAGAGTATTGTGGCGAGTAGAGATAAACCTAATGGATCTCACTCATGTAGTACCCATGGATGAGATAGAGGAATCACCACTGGCCATGTATCCACATGTAGTAGGGGTTCCTAGGACATGGGTCCAATTATTTTGACATCTTGCGAATGCCATGGTTCACTATAGCAGGGCCAATAGGCCTAGACCTTAGATAGTATTGGACCATTTATGTGTTGAGGGCGCTTTTTGTACTATTTATTGAAATATTAAGCCCAATGGTGTATACTGGCTATATTTGAGGCTTTAATGCCTACTTTGTACTCATGACATCATTTTTTGGATATATTATATATACATCTTTTTGTCTTATGGATGAACATTTTTTACAAATGTATTTACATGTGTATGTGTGTGTTTTACTTTTACATGTGAGAAACATGCCAATCTAATACTTTATTATATAATGTACCAGTTAGTTGGTTAGATCCCCTAGGAACATGAATATAGGTAATATAATCAAAATATCGTTCTAAGAGACGTACCCTAAGGAATCGTTGGTGAAGGGTGGGATCGTAAACATGATATACCCCATTTAATTGGGACATGACTAGTTGAACATATAAATAAACCCGGAGGTGAGAAATACCATGTGACAAGGCATCACATAGTAATTATATCACTGCACTGTACTCGACAACATTAATGGTTTATTCACCTAGACAAATACCTCTAGAAGATAGCAACTGACCACAAGGTGTAAAAATCACCCAAGATGCAGAAGCAAGCCTCCGAGTGTGTTGGATAGCACCATATGTGAACCCAACATAGACTTCATATTCAATTGAAATCTTCCACAATGAAAAAGAGAACACAAATGACTACACATCCATAAAACAAAATAAAAAATATATAAAAAAAACTATACATATATACAAGAAGTCATGCTCAGGAGACCGACCTAAGTGTAATAATTTTTAATGTAGAGCCCATTTCTATGCTCCGCTAAGGAGTTACCCTCAGAATCAACCAGACGATAAGCACCATTTTTAAGAATTCTTTCACAATGAAAGGTATGAACCACTTGGGTTTGAACTTGCCTTCCCCCGAGGGATATTTGTCTTGGTCACAGACCAAGACAAGATCGCCTTTGTAGAAAATCCAAGGGTGGAAGGACTGATCATATTGACACTTGACCCATTGTTTATGACATCTTGGCATAGGGGCAGACCCAGGGTTCAACTCTTCAACAACACACCAACAAAATCCCAACTATTGGCCCTTTTGGCAACACCTGGGAAGCAGGCGAAGTCTCAATCAAGGTAGAGACAGGGGGGTTAAAAGACTCAGGTGTTTGTAACCAATCTGGGACATAGATCTGTGATTATAACACTTCAAAAAGTACTTAGAATATAACATGCAATATCTTATCAACTTCATTCACATCACAGAACAAACCCTAAGGATAGATCGACACAGTAACAATGACAAAATACACATCGCACTTAGCAGCATAAGTTATATCTAGCACATTCGACGTAAATAAATAACTAAGGATTCATAGATCTATCTATCATATATAAAAACCAATGCACTAAGAATATTGACAACATAAGCGTCATATCACAAAGAAAACCATCAACACATGATATACATGGTTCACCCCAGTGTGGGGCTACGTCCACCAACTGCTTTTGTTTCTTTATTAGGCTTCAATATCATACATTTATCTAATCCTGTGCACTAAGCCACAGAGCCAAGCTTCACACCAGACATGTGATATATGCACTAAGCACCAGATCCACCTTCCCAAAATCAATTCAAGGCACAAAGCCAACTCCTCTATCAAGCACAGAGCCTTACATACATGTTTTGTTTCACAAATAAACTCATAACTACTTGCCTCTTGCACTTAGACAATTACACCCCCTTCTACCACTACTCATCCTTACAATATTATTCTTATTTATACTTTTACATTTACAAAAAGGCCTAATCATGGGTAAACCCATGGGCCGACATCCCATAAACCGTTACAAAACCCTAAAAATCCCATGTTGGGTCCACAAAGCCCATAAAGAAAGTGAGATCCACAATCTTAGATCCATGATATCAGCTTCAGAGCATTGTTCTAACAGTCAGGGTGCCTATAACGGTCATATAGCTTCGTCGAGGAAAAGTTCCATTCTGCGCGGTTTTTCTGCTCCGACGAGGTTCAGAGCTTGCAAACCTGCCTCCTACAAAGTATTCTCTGTAACTCCCTGTAGTTTTTCCAACCTGAATTTCTTCTTACTGAGCTTCCTTGCCTTCTTTCCTATGAGCTGAGTCTCTCTAACTGTTTCTGGATTCCTCTTTCCATTCTTATTATTAGTTTCTCCTATTTTAGTGAATTTGTAGTGTTGATGTACTTCCAATGGGTTTGAAATTAATATCCTTTCTCTTACCACTTCTTGGATGGATTTACTTTCTTCTTGCATGGATAGGTCCTTCAAACCTTGTTGTGTTCTTTCAACCTCGACATCTAATTCTCATGCCCTCTGTTGCTTCGACTTAACTTCTCGTTCTTCTATCAGTCGATCTATTTTCCTAGCTGAGAAATCCCTTAGTTCTTGATTTTTATTTTCTATGGGTTCTTCCTCTGTTTTCCTTCTAATCTGATCCTTCTCAATCCAAGTCTTTCCTAACAAAAGGGGGAAAGTGGCTTTGTTCTCAAAAAACCTAATAACTTCAAATTCCTCTTCTGTTGATGTTCCATGAATAATAATAGGTACATTAGTAACTCTTCCACATAGGGTTATCATCCTTCCTTTAAACAAGCCTATCCTTCCCAATGAAGGTATCACAATAGGCTTTCCCAAAATTTCCCAAGTCCCATCTGCCATAATATTCATTGGTGTTTCCTCATCCAAGACACAGTCTATGTCGAAGTCTCCTATTCTTCCACTTATGCCCTGTTTTTTTTTCATCATCTTTGGTAAACTGACATCCCTGTGATCATTCATTGCTTCTTTTAACTGTAATAATGTAGTCTAAACTTTCTATGATCCTTTATCTTTCTAATATTCTAACATCCTCGTATTCTCTTGACTCATGTTCATTTGTTCAACTTTATCAATCATCCTTGGGAAATCCTCAACCTCATGACCAACAATTTTACAACAAACACAAATAGGACCTTTACCAAGGGATTTCTTAGCAATATGTCTCGGTCTTTTGTAGTTATAACATAGTGTCAATTCTCTCTTCATCTTGTACTATGCACTAGGATAACAGTGGTGGACCTACAATCTGCAAAAATTATTTCTAGGTTCCTACATCTAATTATTAGTCCAAAAATTATTTCTATGCATAGGAATAACATATATTTATTCATTTCTATTAGCCTTACTTAGATCAATTCTTTCTTCCTGCTGTGCCCTAGATTTCAGACTAGGACAGAATCTATTAAACATACTTAAATTCATACTTTCGAAACAAAACTTTCCACTTATCTTACTCTTATCAAAGCACAAAGCTTTACCTTTTTCAAGATCTTAACTCTTTTCTCAGATCAAGTTTCTTTCTTAGCATAGAGCTCCTCAATTCAAGTAGAATACTACGTGCTACAACAACAGATCTACACACAAAGCTTCTTTTATTTACTTCAGTTCCCAACAATCACAGTTTTAGGTCTCGACAACGAAACCATTTTTTGGCACAGGAGTAGGACCAAAGTCCAACGCTTCAACAACACACCAAAAAAACCCTAACTATCAGCCCTTTTGGAAACACCTGCAAAGCAGGAAAAGTCTCACCTGAGGTAGAGGCAAGGGGGGTTATAGGACTCAGGTGTCCGTAACCAAGCTGGGACACAGATCTATGGTTATAACACTTTGCAAAGTACTTAGAATATAACATGCATTAGCTTATCAACTTCATTCACATCGAAGAACAAACCCTAAGGATAGATCGACACAGTAACAATGACAAAGTACACATCGCACTTAGCATCATAAGTTAGATCTATCACATTCGACATAAATAAAGAACTAAGAATTCATATATCTATCTATCATATATAACAACCAATGCACTAAGCAAATTCATAGCATAAGCATCATAGCACAAAGCAAATCATCAACACATGATATACGTGGTTCACCCCAGTGTGGGGCTACGTCCACCAACTACTTCTTCTTCTTTATTGGGCTTCAATATATTACATTCATCTACTCATGTGCACTAAGCCATAGAGTTAAGCTTCGAACTAGACAGGTGATTTGTGCACTAAGCACTAGATCCACCTTCCCAAAATCAGGTCAAGGCACAGACCAACTCCTCTATCAAGCACATAGCCTTACATACGTGTTTTTTTGTACAAAGCAACTCAGAAATACTTTCCTATTGAACTTAGCCAATTACATCCCCTTCTACCACTACTCATCCTTACAATATTATTGTTATTTATACTTTTACATTTATAAAGAGGCCTAATCATGGGTAAACCCATGGGTCGACATCCCATAACCCATTACAAAACCCTAAAAATCCCCTGTTGGGTCCACAAAGCCCATAAAACAAGTGAGATACGTGATCTGAGCTCCACCTGGGCACTCCTTCCTTGATCACTGCGTCGAAGTCCAAAAAGTAGTCAAACCTTACCAATGTTTCCTCAAAACTTGGTCGAGGGCCAACATGACCCTCATTAGCCAAGGTTGCATCTCGACGTTGCTCATTGAGCTGCTCAAGATATAAAATACGTTCCTCAAGTGGTGAAGTGTCGGGCAGTAGTTCCACTGCCAACTTCATAGAAGGGATTTGACATTCAATGGGAAATACCGACTCCATCTCGTAAATGAGTTGAAAAGGTGAAAAAACGGTAGCAATCTTTACAAAAGTTCGATAATCCCAAAGCGTTGAATATATCATCAAATTCCAATTTGACTTGGCCAAATTAATCATCCATTGAAGAATAGTATTGAGAGATGTATTCACACCTTCTACCTGACCATTTTCTTGTGGGTAATATGGTGACAAATGTTCTTGTTCAAACCTAAGATTTGATGTAATTCAGACATAATTTTGTTCTGGAAGTCATTTCCATGGTTAGTGTTCATTACTCTCCTCTATTCTACTCTGAGCTCCTTATTGACCCAAGGTTCATGTCTTTCGGGTTTCCAACAAAGCCTCTAAAACTATCAGCCCTCCTGGTAAACCAAAAGGCAACACATCACACATAATGCACTATGTAGTGTCACCCAAGATAGATTCAATGGGTGGTTGTAAGACTCAAGTGTTTATAGCCCAGGATTGAGTATGAGATATGAGATCTATATTCAAAGCCATTTACTATAACTGGTGATTGTAACCTACTGTTATTCATGACTGTGCATTACCTTCAACAGCTTATTTCCTTAATAACGCAACCATATTTCATAGCAATATAATAACCCATTCATTCATTAAGAACAATACTTAACTACTGAAAAGAGGATAAATATATGTATGCATTTATCAAATTAGACATATATTATAGAGGTTCACTCCCTCCTGGGATACGTCCACAAATATTTGGCTCTCGGCACTTTTATTATGGTAGTTATTCATCTACAGTGCAACGCTCTTACAACTCTCATTAGATGGGTAAGATATATATGAGGTAAACTAGACCGCACCAGGCTCCTAAGCATGTGATCTAATCCTCAAGATATACCTTCTCTCCTCTCCTCTAGCTCAACATCTTACAAAATAGTTCATACCAAAACATTACATATCACATCAACTCATACATGTCTATGATAATGCAAATCCAACTACTAACTAAATCAGAACAACTACAAAATCCCTCAAAAATACAGAACTCTTTGAAAATACCTCAGTATTGGGATTTATACATATTTGGATCTTCAGCCATTACAATTCTTTACCAAAACTCTAACCCTACCAATGTTAGGTCTTCCTCCCATGTGTGCATGTTGTTCCTCCATCCATCTATCGCTTTCCTTGTGCACACTTTATTTCATGTACGCATTTTTTGTTTCCTTCCAGTTGTTGCTTTAATTTTTTCACGCTTTCATTCCCCACGACCATCCTTCTTTCCACTTCGGCCTACTACCAACAGGCCCCCAACACTAACTTGTGGCTCATCCCGAGCCACCTAATCCTTCTAAGCTTCCTCTATCTCCTTGGTGATCATCTGGAACTTTTCCTTGAGCTTTGTTGCTTGTGTCAGCGACTGCGCGGTCTTCTCCTTGATTGTGTCCACTACGTGAACTATCACTTCGTCGTTCATCAACCCTACACATTCTGCATGGGTTTGTGCTATCTTTGTCTTATCTTCCTCTGGTTGTGTCAGTACTTATGATACCTTCTCCTACAATGGATCCATTTGATCCTGACGCTCTTGTTTCTGCGTTTGCGCAATGATGAGTTAGATCTGTAGCTTCTTCATCTTTTGTGTCCCTTTGAATTGTTCTGGGATTGGTATTGTCTTTTGTTTCTGCTTTAGCTCTTGGATCACTGCATTGATCATTTCCTCTTCCTTTTCCCACCTTTGTACCTGTGGATCCTCCTCCAACCTGGTCCAAAGATGCACTTCTTTATCAAACAAGTCAGTTGCGGTACTAACTTGTTTCTCTATCTCCTACAGTTGCGTTGTTTCTTCCTGCTTCCTTTTCTCCTTTAATGTTGGTGGAGTGGTTGGTATGAGTTGTTCTCGGAGATTCTGAATCGCCTTCTAGTATTTCTCGATTACCTGCACAATATGATCAATAATTTCCACTACTACAAGTTCATTCCCATACTCGGTGTTTGGAAGATTCTCAAAAATTCCTCCTACTCTTCACTCCAGTTCATTCCTGCATTCTCTCTCCTCCTAAGTTTTAAAATTGGCCTACTCACAGACTTTTTCCAGTGCCTCCCTCTTCTTTGTTGCTCGCTGTAATTTGACTAAGTCTTTGTGTGCATGAGACTGTACCTTATGGTCGATGCTAACCTACAACTTGTGTAGTTCCTTGGATGGCATCCGCATAAATACCAATTGGATGTGGCTTAAATAATTCAAGGGTGTTTTCCCCACACTTTTTTCTATGCACAACATACTAGATATGATGTAGAATGTTGTGTTTGCATGCGGTAATGAGTGGACTGGATCTCGTTCTTCTACCTCCACTCTTTCCTCGTTCTGTGGTGATGATGGTTCTATGCCCCTGTTGTTTCTTGCTATCTGTCCTTCCCTGATTTGTTTGATGATTTGTTGTATGTCTTCCAACTCCTCTTGGATCTTGTCCCTGTGATGTGCAACATGGTCGAAGTCCTCAGCTAGACAATCCTATACCATTCTGGTGATCATCTCCCCATCGTAATCTATGTTCGTATATTTTGGTGGTGTTCATTGTGCCTTTGATTTCTTGCACGCACCTCCTGTCTGTGTGGTTGGTCTCTTATTTCCCCCTGGTCCTTGTGTGTTGGGATTTTAGGCAGTCTCCTGCACTCCCTCGGCCTGTTTCTGTTGTTCTCTGGTTGGATGTGTATAATCCTTCTTCCCCTTATGGATCCCTGTCTTCTTTGGCCCTTTGTCTACATGTGTTTTCTTGCCTTGGCCCATTCTTGGTTTCTCGGGCACTTGGATTTATAGAGGCTGTGTTTCTCCCTACTCTTCCTTTTCCTTCGCTGTTCTTTCTGGCACTTCCTAGGTGATGGTTGGAATCCTCCATTCCTTGGGCCATTCGTTGATGACCATGTCAATATCAACCTCTGTGATGCAGTATCGCATCTGTAGCCACTATTTCCCTGGATCATTCTTTGCATATATTGACATTGTTTGTCATGTTGCATGGAATTTGATGATGTCCGCATATTGCGCAACAACTTATCATTTAATTATCCATGTATTGGATATGGCTTCCTGTAGGTCACATAGGTAGCCCTAAAAAATGGATTTGTTCACCTTCTTTTTCCTTGAATATGGCCTATTTCTGAGTAATAAGTACCTGTCTCCATGGCTTTGGTCTGGTACAAAAAACTACATACCTCGGCTCTTGCCATCCCATGAAGGATATTAATGTAATTAGCCATGAGTAGTGGAAGTTTGTGACTAGGTCCTGCACATCCTTTCAGTCCTCTAAGAACAAGTTCAATAAGTATGGATCCCATTTTATTGAGGTGCCTTCTTCGCACTAGCATACAACTGCAACAACTACAGCTGGGACTTCCTCCCTGCAACATTTTCTTAGCAGCTTGCAAGCTAAGATTTTCTCCCCCAATTGTGTGGTCGCATTATTGATTCATTTGATGATGATCCCTCTTGTCCCTATGATGGTTCCATACTTCTTCTTCATCTCTTTTGCTAGCGATTTCATCTTGGTTTTGTCATCCAAAAACAATGTGGGATCCATACCCTGGATTGGTAATCCTGTTATTTGCACAATAAGCTCAATGGTTATGGGGACGGGCTTGTCCAGCCATATGTCCCCTCCATGTGTGACTACTAACATCTATTTGATGCATTTTTTTGCATATTGGCCTTTGCCAAAATGTGGTAGGTATAACAGGCCTAAAATTCCTATTTTCTCCAACCCAACTGCTCACTGGTATGGCTGGCTGATTAGTTTTCCAACTCGATTTGTACTCATGGTCTGTGTAAAGACCCTCTGTGCAAGTTCCGAGAACTTGGCTTCATATACTACATTGTGGTTTGAATATTTGAGCTTCCTGACATGGCCCATTAGCTCTGGTCCTACTTGTACCCCAACTGGTATGCGCAGTAGAACAATTTCTATTGCAGATTTCTTTCAAGGTGACCTTGGTATCTATATTTTGTCTTTCTGTTGCAGTGGTGGCTGGCTCGAAGTTCTAGCAGCTTTCGATTGCTCCTCCATAACCCATTACAGCCAAGCTGAGACATCGTCACCCATCTTCCTTGGTGGGTGTTCTGAGATGGTCGTTTGAGACTCATCTGGCTCCACTACTGCTTCTGAATTCAACATCATTCCATTAACTTTCAGAGTTGTTTCTTTATTCTCTGGTTGTATCTCTTTTAGGGTTTCTTCTTCTTGGCTCTGAGGCTCCTACGCTACTACTGGCATATCTATATCCATGGCCTCTACTGTTGGCTATTGGATTTTTTCTAGTATCGGTGTGGATTGTACTGGTATCATTTCTGGGGATGGGATGTTGTCGACATTGACGACCTCCGGTGGCTATTGTTCACCTTCTTCCAATGGTCCTTGTGACCAAGTTTGAACACTGGTTAGTCTGGCACTCTGGCTTGCTTTTGTTGCCTTCAGTGGTTCCATAGTGGTGACTGTCGAACGTTTGTTGGGTTTGAATAATTTATGTGATCTTTGTAGCCTTTCTCTATGTGTTCTAGATGTTATTGCTCCGTGTATGTTCTCCTTTCGCGAATAGACTAGTTTCTCATGTGCTTGCATGTTGTATCAACTTTCCATGAGGCTTGTTGAGACACTTCCTCCATTATGGGTTTAACACACCATAATTGTGGGTTCAATGCATCTCCAAAGGTTTCATACTTTCCATTACTTATGCTTTGCCAAATCTAGTTGGCACGATTAATGTGGTGTCCCGTTGGTCCTTTCCATCATTCAATTCCGCCTAGTGTTGTCTTGTCATATTGATTTTGTCGACTTTCCTTTTCCCGCTTGTTTCCCTTTTGATGTGACCATTATCCTTTGTCAAATTTGTGTTTCTAAAATCATGTGGCCTTTCTACCTTTGGTGCACTGCGCCCACTTTGGTTTTGTTTCCTTTTTGTTCTTTTTGTTCCTTCTTTTTTTCTACTGCGCGGTGGATGGTCGACTGTCATTATACAGCTTCAGTCGGCTCCCATTGATCATTCCTCTGATTTTTTCACCTATTAAATCTCTTAACTGTAAAACTCCTCCATCTGTGATAGATTTTACCTCGTACAGTCCTAACCAATGCATTCTGAGATTTCCTGGGTGCTGAAACGATTTGTTGTCATACATCAGTACTAGATCTCCTTCCTTGAACATTTTCTTCTTGATGTGTCTATCGGGCCAAGCCTTGGCTCTGGCCTTCTGAACTTGTTGGTGGAATACTACTAAGATTCATTCTTCCTCCATGGTCAATAACTGATTCACTCTCTCTTTTACTGCGCCTCGTTTGGTCATTTGTGTGATGGATGCTACGTGCAAGCTTGGTACTAAGAATTTTAATGGCACCACTGCTTCTTGGCCATAAACTAGTTTAAATGGTCTGTGCCCTATCAAAGTTTTGCATGTAGTCATGTATGCCCATAATACTGATGGTACTTTGAGGTCCCAATCATCTATATTGATGTTACAGATCTTTGTCAGTACGTTCTCCAGAATTTTGTTGAAGGCTTCCATTGTGCAATTTTCCTGTGGATGATATGGTGTGCTCTTATGATGATGGAATTAAAAATCTTTAGTCATCGTGTGGATGGTTTTGTTTATGAAGTGCATGCCTTGGTCGCTCATCAAAACTCTTGGGCACCCAAATCTGGTGATTACGTCTTCAAACAAAAAGTGTGTTGTTGTTTCTACGTTGCAATCTTTTACTGGTGTAGCTTCCACCCATCTTGTTAAATATTTCATTGTGGTGATAATGTACTGAGCCCTTGTTGTTTTTGCGGGTGGGTTGATTGGTCCCACAAAGTCTATTTCCCACTTGTCAAATGCCTATAATTTTACTTGTGGTCATAATGGCATCTCATCCCTTCTGTTGGGTTTGCCTACCCTTTGACAAACATCGCATCCTTGACAATACTCCTTCGAGTCTTTGTGAATCGTTGGCGACCATAGTCCTATGCGCAATACCTTCTGCATGGTTTATACATTTTAAAATAATTTTCCTTCCTTAAAATCATCCCTACCAGTAGCTTTACCTGCATAATGCCCGCCTGTTATTCCATCGTGGGCTTCTTCTAAGACTCTTGGTCTTTCATGTTCTAACACATATCTTCAAAATATGCTATCTGTGCCCATATTATATAAATGTCCCGTAATCAGTTGATAGTCGGTCACATGGACTACCAGGTTTTTCTTCTATGCGGTACTATATTCTTGCAACGTAGTACCTGTACTCAAGTACTGAATGATGTCTATGAATTATTCATCAACAAATTTGTACTGAGAATAGTTGTGCATTCAGAAAGTTGTCTTGTAAATTCGTAGGTTCTTCTCCATTCGTGACCCTTGATAGGTGGTCAGGTCCTGCATTCAATTTTCCTGGTTTAACAATTAATTCCAAGTCAAAATATTGAAATAACAATAACCATCGACAAATTCTCCCCCCCAACACTGGCTTGTTGACTAGTTATTTCAGGGCTGAGTGATCTGTGAACATCTTAAAGTGTTTTCCCAATAAGTAAATCATGAACTTCTGCAGTGCATAGACCATGGCTAGGCCTTCTCTTTATGTAGTGTTGTAGTTATGTTATGAGTCTGATAGTTTTCATATTTCAAATGATATCGGGTGATCCAATTCTCCCTCTCCTGGCTGCACCAAGATATCTCCCAGTGCTATCGCTGATGCATCTACATGCACATGGAATGTCTTCTCCTAGTCTGGAAATACTAATATCGGCGCAGTAACCATCTTTTCCTTCATGGTATCCAGGCCGCATTGACACTCTTCTTTCCATTGAAACTTTGTATCCTTCCTTAGAAACTTTTCCATTGGTGCAGTGATCTGTGCATATCCTTTGATGAATTTCCTGTAGTATCCTGTGTGTCCTAACGTCACTCTTAGTTGACAGACTTTTTTTGGTGCTGGTAAGTTAACAATGACTGCGATCTTTGCTAGATCTACTAATAAACTTTGTTCCATACTATATGACCTAATAGTATCCCAAACGGAGTTCCAAATATGCATTTCTTTATATTCAGTGATATCTGACATTGTCTTCATCTTTCTAACATCAGTCGCAAAACTTCCACATGATTTTTCAACAGACTATAGATTGTCCAATAATTCAGGTATACTTCAATAAACTGGTGGATGAATTCTTTAAATGTTTCGATGACCACTCTGGAGAATATTGCTGGTGCATTATTCAGTCCAAACGGCATGACTGTGTACTAGTAATATCCCCATTTTGTCGCAAATGTGGTCTTGTATCTGTCCTTGTGTGCTATCTTAATCTGATGGTAGCTTGAGAATCCATCATTGAACGAGTAAGCTTCATGTCCTCCCACATTCTCTAATACTTCATCTGTGAATGGTGTAGGGAATGGGTCATGTAGGCATGCATCGTTCAAATTCCTCAAGTCGATGCATATCCTATTCCCTCATTATTTCTTGTCATGTACTACCATTGGGCTTATCCATTATGACTCCTCAAATGGTTCTATGATGTTGGCTTCGAGCATCCTGTCGATCTCAGCTTTGACATTTTGTTTATATATTGGGTTCAATTTGTAGGGTCATTCTGTAATAGGTCTCGCGTCAGGTTTGAGTGGTATCCTCATTTCTCCTAGTTTTCCAGCTATACCCTTCTTATATGTAAATATTGTGGGAAATAGGTCACTATATTCACGCAACAACTCTGTGATTCTTTCTACTATTTTCTCATCCCAGTA
The DNA here is from genome assembly GCA_009831015.1 of Picea engelmannii. Lineage (NCBI taxonomy): Eukaryota > Viridiplantae > Streptophyta > Pinopsida > Pinales > Pinaceae > Picea > Picea engelmannii. The sequence continues at coordinate 35,058 of ML787707.1, read as the reverse complement.
ATCCCCAATGCTGGCCATTTTGGGTTGCTCATTTGTCCCGATGTTAACTTTCTTTACCTTGATCGGTGCGGAAATGACTTTGGATTATATGGTTGGGCCTTCCACATATCTCTCGCCTTCTACTTCTTCGATCTGAATATCGTGTGGATCATCTTCATTCGATGGTTCCTCCTGTACATGGTAACATGCCAACAATTCCTTGACTGTCTGTTTGTTCCGTTGTTGTTATTTTGTGATCAATTCTACTTCTAGTTCTTTGATGAATATTAATCCTCTGATCCATTTAAGGGTTGCGTCTATCTTGGGGTTCTCATGTTCAAATGAGAAAGTGATTGAAATATTATGTTGCAATGTCATCCAGGTTGCAGCTCCCTTGCGCAATTCCTGGTCTGAATACCAATTCGCTGGTATGCCCTCTAGATTGTGTATGAAGTAATGAGGCCATTCCTCTGGGGGTGTCATTTTCCACAACATTCTGCACTTCTCTGAGTGTTTCGTTGTTGTCCCTTGTCCTTCATAATTATGTTGTTTGTTGTTTTTTTGTTCTACGCTAAAACTTATGCACAGTAACCACTTACATTTGTACCAATCTATGATTGTCTTCTTATGTTCACCCCACCATCTTGCGAGTGTGGCCTTAAGTGCTAAGTAAAGTGATAACAATATTTGGTTCTCTAACACTGCATCTTCTTATTGTGTCAAGAATTTTTCCAAATCGTTTAGTCCGTGGAAACTGGGTGGTTCCCTGATTTTTGTGCCTACCCATATTACTACGCGGTCTATTCTTGCACATCTTCACGTGGATACTTCATGTAGCCTCTGCTGCCAATTCTCTAAACTAGTGTCTGAGTCTATTGCACATGAAGTAATGCTCCACCAACTAAGTACCCCATCTGCTTTTGGGTTTACGTTATCCTCATCGCACGCAATTGTTCTATACAACTGGCTAATTTCCTCTAAGTCTAAGAAAGTAGGTTCTACAAACCTCTCCCCTTCTAATGGATCTAATGGTGCGATGACCCTATATTCTTCAGAATCAAATGCCATTTTTTTGGTTTTATGGTCTGGTTTTCAAATGCCCAATCCAGACCAAGCAACGCTTGGTAAGGTGTTGTTCCATCCACTATTTCAATGACTTCAAAGTCTTCTTTAGTGCATACTCCATCAAGATCTACGGTCACTCCTTTTAGTCTACTGATTGGTAGGACTCTACGCTGGTTTGCTAGTTTCAATTAACCAGGTGAGTATCCTAATTTTGGCTCTCCCATGCATTTCCATGTCTTCTTTGGTAATAGATTCACTTCTGATCCTAGATCCAATATTATGTCTCCCATATTAAAATCCCTAATGTTAGCATTTAGTCTAAATTCCCTACTTCTTCTTCTTCTTGTGTGTAGGTGATTAATTGTTTTTGGTTCTAGCTTTTCTTAATACCTTTACACATGATTGAAAAAATCCTTTGATTGTACTTACTTGTCCCATGGGTTGCATATAGTTGGTATGATCCAATGATGGAGGCATATCATATTCTCTTTCTTCCTTATCTTACTGCGTAGTTGAAGTCGACGACATTTACTCCTTCTAAAATTATTGTCTAACTTGCTTGAATATCTTCTTCTCCTTCTGCACGTCGAACTAGTTTTTTGGTTCGATGTTCTTCTTCACCGACTGATTTTGTTCTGGTTCCTGTCAAACTACGTCAGTTCCTGTTTTAGCTCCTCCATGGGTGACTATGTTGATGTTCCATATTTCATCCCTTGCTTCATCTAAGATCCACTAAACATTATGGTTGTTTTGATTCCTCTTTTCATAAATCTTTACTAGTAACGTTGGACATTCCTCTGAATCATGGTCCAATGCATGACAATACATACAAGTTGTTGTTGGTAGTGGAAATTATCGTGCATAATGTCCCAGCTATTGCCAGTTGTGACATGTGACTAGTCCTCTACCTCATCTGAAACCTCCTTTGGATCGTCCTCCTCCTCTATAGCCTGCTCGATCGCCTCTTGGTGCATTATATTATGGCGCCTGATTATACTGTGCGGTATTGTACTGAGGTTGTGTCGGGTTGTATTGTGGATGTGTGTTATTGTACGGTTGTTGCCAAATAATATACTGCTTCTGTGTAGTGTTGTATGGAGCTGGGACTGGATTGAATTGTGGCGTTGTTTTCCCAGTCATCATCTCAGCCTATACTCTATGTGCATTTGATATCCTTTCTTGCATCAGCTCCATAGTTCTGCAATGTTTATCATCGTGGCTCGCTGACTTACAAAAGGTGCAATATGAACTCTTTGGGACTTTTTAGTATTTCTTCATCATCGTGCAGTGATAAGGGTCATGACTTAGATTTTTGTAGATTTCTCACCATAGTCCTCCTGGTGGTAATGGATTTGGCATACCTGCTGCCATATACTATGCGAACATTGGGCATTCGTTCTTGTGGTGTCCTTCTATCCTGCATACAATACACCAAACGACTTCTCATTTTTCCTTGTTCTTATTTTGGCTCAGCTGAAATGTTATATTTTTCAAATTCTCCTTCAATTCCTTGATCATTGGGTCTATCTGCTGGTACTGCTTCTCTTCCAGTTGCAAGGATTCCTGCAGAGCCTCTACCTGCGTCTGAAATTTTTGTTGTCGTAAAGGGTATTTTAAGTGTGGGACTAGTGAGTTGAAAAACATGTGTCGATGTTGCATATTGGTCATGTGGTATTTTAACTTTCCCTTCAGTCACTTGAATCTCTGATCGATCTCCCATACAGAATCTCCTGGTTTATGTCTTATTTTGATCATCTCATTCATGTACTGATCCTTTGAGCTCGGCTTCTGGAACTCATTTATTAATAACTCCTTAATGTCGGTCAATGTCCTTTTCATCCATGGGGCACTGTTTTTGTCTAGACTCATGTAGAAGACTAGCGCACGGTCTCTTAGCGTAATAGCTAGTTGCACAAGTTTGGTATCTTCATCATTGATCTATTTTTCTTCCTAGATCTTTGCACAAATGAACAAGTGATTTTCAGGGTCTTTTGTTGCTTTTCCCTGAAATTATGGTAACCTGATGGTGGGGTCATGTCCTTCCATTCTGAATATTGAATTACTACCTCCTCTGTGTGGTGTAGATACTCGACTACTGTTGCCTGGACTGGATCCTCCATTTGTTGCTCCTTGTGTAGATGTATTTCCTGCTGCCAAACTTCCTCTGAACTTTGGTTGTCTAAACGGTGGTGTTCTCTTTGGTGTATTAGTCACACATGGGTTTATGGGTTCCACACTGACATTAATATGGATAGAATGGCTACCTTCTCCTCCCACTCTTGGACCTCTTGTCTTCCATTCATATGTTGCACACATGATTTCCTCAATCTGCTCCATAGCCCGAAGATCTTCTACCTCTTCCTCATCACTCGCCAAGCCTTCCCTTGCAGCTACGACTCTCTTCGACTCTCTTCTTGGTATTCACCTTGTATTGGTAGGGTACTCTGCTACATGTCCTTCCCATTGATGCCAAGATCCACTTGATCTGGTCGTCATCCATCATGATTGGTTCCAAAGTTTCCTCCTCTTTCTTTCCCTTATCCTTAACTTCTTCCATTCCTCCTCTCTCTATCAGTGCTTCCCTCCTTCCCCCATGCATGCAAAAAAGTTTAGTTGTCTCATTCCATTGTCATTACACCTTTGTTATATGGATTTATCTTAATAGAAGTATACAGTTATTGAATGTACCCTCCTTGAAGTCCACATAGAAATCTGGGCTCCGTTGTGTTGTATGACTTTGTTGTGTCAACTGCAAACTCTGTAATGAAGCCTGCCACAATACTGTAAGGCCAAAAGTCTACTGCGTGGGTGAATTTTTTGTTCACCTATTATAACTTCTCAATTTGAACTAGGTTCCACTCTAACTATCGAATCTGGTTTGTCACATGGTTATCCTTCAACCTTAATATCCATTCGTGCAATAGATGTGGAAAGTCACAGAAAAAGACTTCGTGCAAATCAGTAAATACGTATTTGTCCAGATATTTGCGAGGTGTTATTCTAGGGTTTTTATTGTCTTTTTGTGCAAACTCTTGTTCTTTGGTTTTCCACGAGCTTTCGATTTCTGCTTTCGTAGGGTTCCACTGTCTCAACATTCCCTCCTAATGGCTCATTGCTATCTTTGTTTCTTTGCTTATTCCTTGCTCAACCTATCTCAGCTACTTAATCTGCCTCTGTTACTATCAACGAAAATAGAACCATTTGTTGGTTACTCTCCTCTATTATAATCTGATCTCCTTATTGACCTAGGGTTCATGTCTTCCAGGTTTCCAACAAAGCCTCTAGAACTATCGACCCTCCTAGTAAACCAAAAGGCAACACAACACACAGAATGCACTGCACACTCTCACCCAAGATAGCTTTAATGGGTGGATGTAAGAATCATGTGTTTACAGCCCAGGATTGAGTATGAGATATGAGATCTATATTTAGAGACATTTACTATAACCAGTGATTGTAGCCTACTATTATTCACGATTGTGTATTACCTTCGGCAACTTATTTCCCTATTAACGTAACCATATTTCATAGCAATATAATAACCCATTCATTCATTAATCACAATACTTAACTACTGAAAAGAGGATAAAGATATGCATGCATTCATCACATTATAGATATTATCGTCGTTCACCCCCTCCCGGGCTGTGTCTGTTATCACATGTTTTTGTAGGGGGATGTTTTTGCCTTTGTTTTGGCCTCTAGGTGACAAAGGGCGAAGAAAGAGGATAAAAACCCACTAAATGGCACTTATCCTAAGTTCATCGGGATCAATGTGACCATTTGGCGCACTGAGCTAAGAGGCGCATAGATCTAGGCGGCTGAGATATGAGCACTCTAGATTGACAGTCGTTGATCATATCGGGGCCCCAACACGCGCAGTCGATAAAATTTGTAGGGTGGGTCGGGGATGAAACCATGGTTTTGTGAAGCTGCTATGTGTCAGTCAGAGACACACATCTGGCCCAAAAGTGGGGAAGAATCAAACCATTTTTTGCGGCCCCGATATGCACATGTGCATCTTGCACCCTATCTCGGGTCGACAAGTGGTCGCTCCCCTATCACTTTGACTCCCTCACACCTCTCCTCCGCTCATCGTCCCACCAACACCTTTCCCTTCATCACCTCCCAACACTTGTGCCACTTCGTTCCACATCACCTCTGTCCCATTACACCTCAACTCCCACTTGTGTGGTCCCCGTGCTATCCTCAGTCTCCTCTTCCCATCCATGGTTGTCCACCTAGATATATCTTTTCCGCTATTCCATACCGAGCATGTCAATCACTTTTTCAAAAGCCACATTCCGCTGTCAGGCTTCCCCACTAGCAGTCGGATCCGACCTAGATGACAGAATGCTAAGACCGCCACGTCCTATAGGTGCAGAGTTGACTCAGGCCTTCTCAATCCCGATGAAGTAGTTATTAAGGTTGGTTGGTGGTGGTTGAACATTGTTTCCACCATAAATGGAAAGCTCGAGAAAGGAATGTCAGCAAGTCATCTCAGTTGCAAAACCTTCCTCAAACATGATTTCATCTGACAAGATCTCGCTTCTGACAGGAGACTGCATGCACAGTTTTCCAAGAAGCATGCAAACATAATGCCTTCAATGCAGAGACTCGAGCACTCTTCTAGGTTTTTCCTCTGAGAATATAGGAGTCATTCTCATTTTTTTTTATGATCGATGGTTGAGCTGAGCTCTCGATTTGTAAATCTTTAATGAAGCCTTTGGTTCTCTGGTTATTTACCTGTATTTGAGACTTACTATTCTATGTAAGTTAGTTCCCTTTCATCTCTCTATAATAGCTGTGTTAAGACACTCGGGCATGGATGATCCAGTCGAGGTTAGTTGTGTTATTGTGATGTAGGTTTGATCACAGTGGCATCAAGACCAGTTTTAATCAGTTTCTTGTGATTTTTTTTCCCCTTATGCTAAATGACTCGGGCATGGATGATCCAATCGGGTTGTTATTATTGAATTGTGATGTATGTTTGATTTCAGTTCAGTAATAAATTCATTTAGTTCCTTGAAATCCTGAACCAAGAGGATCTTTCCTTCAGATTTTTTCCTCTTTAAGCTGCTGGAAGACTGGATGTCCATAGAAGACTTCTTCATTCTTCTCAAATTTGTTCCCCCTAATCACCCTTGCTACAACTTACCGATTGAAGTTATATTGAGACCTCACTTGCCTGTGCATTCCAGCCCAGTTTTCTGAGTTAAAGCGATATAATCTTGATACTGCATCCATTATACCATCCTTTAAATTATTCAATATGATATATAGACTGATGGGTATTGGGCTTACCTCTGCAGGAATCTAGAGGTGACTTCCAGTGCTAATATTTTTGGCACCATGGTCGAGGATGAAATGCACATTTTCCCTGGGATTAAATGACAAAGCTTACTAGTTCTGAAGGTGCATCAGGACTTAGTACATCAAAGATTGCAACTGTCCGCCTGGAAATTCCACTGTGGAGACTCCATTGAGACAACTCCATTGTTTTAGCTATGGCGTCTAGGGGTATACACATGAGGTCCACTCCACAACTAACTTTAGCAACACCTAAAGTTGATCCAGAGAAAATTATCAGAAGACAAAGGACCCTTCAGGAGGGCACTTCTACTACTGAACTAGGTGATTCTGGTAATTTTCATTCTTCTCCTATAGAATCTCCAGTATTTGTTTCTCACTTTCCTGTTACACCATCTGTTGGAGCTTCTAGAAATTTAAAGTTTGGGAGTGTTCTTGTTGATTTCCCCTCTCCCAGTTTGACTACTCCTCCTCCTATTAAAGTTGTTGGTTTTGTAGAGAGGGAAACCTTTGTTCCCTCGATCCATGAGGCATTTTGTAACGTTCCCTTAGCCAAACTCAGGCCAAAGTGCGCCACTCTAGAGCAACCACTCATGCTCTAACACCAGTCGGTAACATTCTCAGTAATCAACTGAGTTATGTCACCTATATTTACTCTTTAAACTACATGAAGCTAAAACATATACATACAACATTCTTGCGGAAGCTTTAAAGTTAAACAACAATATTCTTTTTGTGACATATGGATTTTATATGGAAATAACAGTAGCTAAAGATATGGAACATTTACAGGAAATTACCCATAATCACACAAGAAATCATAATCACATATATGATAAAATCATAACATAGGCATGTAAAGAACAAAACAACATATCATTTTATCATACAATTGGTACTTATCTTAGAAATATTGTCACCAACTTCTTACAAATTGTCCACGAACCTCCTAGCCATAGACTACATTGTTCATCACTCTCAACAATAAGTCACCCCCAAGCTGGGACTGAACTCCACCTAGGGTAAAGGGATCCTATCCAAGTTAAGGCTCAAGGACAACAAGAAAGACTCTATCTCAGGTGCTCACTCAACTAACACCCTACAACCTTTCATTCCCCACATGCCTGTCCCACCCAAGGAAGTGTGCCCCTTCTCTTCTCAATAGTCCCTCAACTGCCCCACTTCCCTTCCAGGGCTTCAGCAATAGGCCAGACCGAAATTATTAGAGAATTGTAGCTGCAGTTTATCACCTTCGGGAATCAATCCCCAACAATTCTCTTGCTAAGAGAACTACTCACGGGCCTGACAACCCACTTCTTCAATCCCTCTCCAAGCTAACCAGGTACACCAACCAAAAGGAGGTATGGGAACATGTTCCATAAATGGTGAAATGGTTGTCTCAAGTGTTGTGGTGGGAAATCCCCCTACAGACTAGCATTTAGGGTTATATTATGCATGCAGATAAGACCGAAAGAATCCTACTTTCTACTATCGTACCAGACCTAATCCCCATTTCTTTTAAGAAAATACATGGTTAAATGAACATACCTTGGTCCAGACGTTCGATGTCGATCCTTCTTCACGATTGATCGCATGTTAGAAGCTATCCTCTCAAGACTATCCTGCATACAAAACAACCAACAAGCTCTAGATCCATTTGTTCTACAGATTAATGGGTTAGAGATTCAAACATATATTCACTAAACTATGAAGAACTCATATAGTGGTACGGGAAAAGAATTTATTTATTATTAACTTTAGTGAATCAACTTACAATGTCGAGACCAGCAACCGCTCCGCGAACCTAATCCTGGGCTCCTCTTCAAATGTCCTCCAACTTGTTTTCTCTGTATCTCTCTTTGCACAAAGATGGCTAAAGGGTTGGGACAATGGGAATGTACAATTGGGTAGAGTTTCTTTACTATTATTCTCCTCCTCCAAATGTGACCCCTAAACCTTCTTTTATAGGCTAGAAGAAGCTAGGTATTTGGACGAACCCTTGGCCATGCATGGCCAGGAGTTTTAGTTAACTCACCCAAAGTTGTGTGTTCCATTGACAACTTTCCTTTTTTCATGCTTTTGTAGGTCCACACGGGTTGTTTTAGGTCAGCTAGCATGTACACCCATGCAGTAATGGAGTAGGGCATGTGGGCCCTTATAAAAGAGGTTTTTTAAAGAGTTTTTCAGCAGTCTTTTGGCAAAGAAGGAATCTGAGATGGCCTGATGCCAGGTAAGCATGTCTGGTGAAAATTAGGGTTATAAAAGATTCCCCCTAATGTGTGAGGTCAGAAAAGCATCTGATGTCTGAAATACATTACCAATCTTTACTGAAGTGCCAAACAGGTGAGCCTAGGGACCAGAAATTGGTAGGCGTTGTCTAGAAAATAAAAAATGTCTCACCAAGGCGGGCATACCCATGCTCAGGATAAAATAGAATCATGGCTACCAATCAAATACACTATAGATCCATGTCAAATAACTATATAAAGTGTAGCCGTGAACAATACACAATGGAGCTGCATCTCAAAATCAAAAAGATATACATATAGAGTATCCATCTTCTAGAAGCTGATACGACCTGATGGTTGGAGATGAGATCTTCAGAGCTCGAGCAACAACTTCGAAAAATATTCAAAACTCGGGTAGGAGTGTAATATGAGTGTACGACTTTACTACCCAGAGATATTCGATGGCTCATCAGTCATGGACTAGATAATCTTGATGATCAGACTGAAGGATTCATTGATTCCAAACGAAGACTTAATTGGACATTCAGGATGGTCGGGTATGAGGTAAAGAGACAAAATGTAGAGGGGTCGACTCAGTCTTGGTGACAAACTTCCCTTGGACAATAACACAACAAATGATGAGACTCAGGCAGCATGGCATTAACATAAGTTTACGAGGTAGGAGGCAACACAAACTCTCCATATGTTTGGAAGAATAACCAAACGGAGGAGGACACAACTCTATGTAGCGAGAAAAGATTCCTAAGGTCATATTAAATCCCAGGGTTTGATGAACAAATGGACAAATGTGATTTATCCAAGGGCGACTCATTATGCTACTAATAAAGAAAATACTTTTCCCTTCCTCTTTTTGGGGTATATTTGATTTTTTTTGTCTTTTTAATTAATTTTGGAAAAAAGAATAAAAGAATGTTACGTTACAAAGGATAATCAAGTGTCACAAAGAGATGTTCAGGGAAAAGAGACATATGCAAGAAAAGGACACTCGGGAAAAATCCTCCAGGGGCCAAAGGTGTCAAGACGTAGAGGCAAAGTGTGTATGAGGAATGTTTCAGATGGTTCAGTTGAGAGCAACATGGAGTCGACATTAGGCCAAAGACGTGGTTATGCAAATGCGATTAATAAAACACACAATGGTAACATCCTTCGATGTGAGTTTAACGATCCTAGAGAAGGTAAGCTCGGTGGTTTTTCATATTTAGAGAGTCTAAAAAAACATAAAAGGAGACTCCATTGGAGTACCTTTTTCGAATATAGTCTAGTTGGTTCGAAAAAGGGGTAAACTAGCACCGACAAGACATCTATTCAAAACCATTTTAACGAGTGTGATAAGGATAAGATCACTCTGCCATTTTTTCATTTTTAAGGAGTCTGAAAAAAGATTAACAATGGACTCCGTCAAGAATGTTCTTCTGGAATAGTTTAACGAGTGTGAAAGAATAAGGTCACTCGACGATCTTTTCAATTTTAGGGAGTCTGAAAAGAGCTTAACTATGGACTCCGAGGGGGTTCCTTTTTCGTAATTTTAGTCCCTCAGGCCTGAAAAAGCGGTAAAATTATACCTGAGGGTACTCTTCTAGAGAACAGAAGTTCCATAGAGTATACCTTTGTTCGTACAGTTGACCGTCCGGACCGAAAAAGGGGTAGACTATTGTTGGACAGACGTGACTTCAAATTTCAGTTTAACGAGCATGAAAGGCCAGAAGATCGCTCAACAATCTTTTCATGTTTTAGAGGGTCTGAAATGGGATTAAAAGAAGACCCGTTATATCTTTTGGGAGTCTTGAGGGTGAGGTCAAGAGTGAAAAGGAATCATGCAAATGAGGCTCAAACTCATAATCAGGAAAAACAACAAGGACTCCCGAGCCTACAGTGATTAGAGACATCATGGATACCATAATGCAACCAGGATCTACCTAGGGCATCCATGTTCCGGTAAGATCTACCACCAAGTCACGACACTTCTAAAGAAACTATGATGGTTCTGTGTCACAACCGGATGGGATCAATCCTATGGCAAAGAAAAAATACAATGAGATACAAAATTCAAGGTAGAAACCTAACCTACATGCTCAATTTGATCCTCGAAAAAAAAAAATTCACGGACCGTCGAAAATTACCCAAAACTCCAAAAAAAATGTTTCGATACCTGATCATAACCCTCCCATGCAACTCCTGAATCACTCTAAATGGTTTTTGGTTTAAAGAAAATGATAAGGGAGGCCAAACAAGTGAAAAAGGAGGCCAAAAAGACTATAAATAGAAGTTGGCAGCTCATTATCACCATTGTTGATTTCGAAATTGACACTAGAGCCAAAATAAACCCTTTGATAAAAGTGGTGATTCTAGGAGCTACAGTGGACAAAACGAACTTCTGTCTGGACCAAGTAAGTACAAACTCTCCTATATTTCATATTAAGTCTTTCTTTTTTATTTAGGTTTCATTTTTTGGGGGGGGTGTCGACCTTTAAAAGGTCGGCCCTAGGTCCACGCAGGTTGTCTCAAGACAGGCCACATGTACATTCAGGCAAAGTAAACTCTACATGCATGTACATGCAATTGTCACTATTAAAGCACGAATGGAACCCCTTTTTGAATGAAAAAATCTTAAAAAACAAGGGTTAACCCTCCTAAACCTTGGTGTTTTGCAGGATGTATGTCCACTGGAGAGAAAGAGAGCATGAAGAGGTTAGTGAGTTGGTCGGGGAAAACCCCAATGTTGTCGCTGCCTTGATGCAATGTGGGTTACTCAAGTTATTTTTATGTCCTTTTATGCGGGCACAACCTAGGCTACTAAATTCCTTGGTTGACTACAGGCATCCGGATGTAGAGGCATTCATGTTAGAGAGGCAGTCACTGGTTCCCATGACCGAGGACATTTATTTTTTGACTGGCCTCTCCCAGAGAGGGGAACCAGTCAACTTTCATACTTTTCCTTCAGGGCCGCATAACAGAGCGGAATTGATAGGTCTTTACTGTGAGGCTGATATAGACCGTTCGAGCTCACAGGTGCCCATAAGCAAGATTACTGACTTATCGCTACAGGTGATAGTGTTTCTTATTGGCTGAATCACTGGCTCTGCAGCTCTACATCAAGCATCCCATGCACAGATGAACTGTGCAGTCCAGTGCTTAAATGCACAAATATTTGATTGGAATACCAAATTTCTTGAGTGTATGAAGAGGCAGTTGATAGATTGTCATTTGCGGACACAGAGGAACTTTGGGTTCGAGACAATTCTATGCTCGATCTTCTTCAAGAGAGTTTCGATCTTTATTCCTTGAGTAGTGGTACGAGGACACCAGGACTCTCTTCCTGCTATGTGTAAATGGGCAGTATTGCTTCCATGACAGGGTGGTGGAAGGACTAATGAGTCCTTCGATGATGATTTCTTCGCCTGGCTATCACGGAAGATCCCAGTTATCGAGGATTACCCTTATGTAGGGATTGATGTTTTGAGGGATCCCGAGATACCAGTACCTCCTGGTGAGGAGCGAGGAGATATTGAGGACTTGCCACCATCTATGCAGCCTCATGTAGTGGGGGCACCTCAGACGTGGGTCCGGTTGTTTCGGTGTTTAGCCAACGTTGTGGATTAGTATAACAGGGCCCACAGGCCCTGACCTTAGTTATACATTTCACGTGCCATGAGCACTAATTGTATATATATATTGAGGACATAAGCCCCGTGACTCATTATTGGTCATATTTTTGAGGCACTTGATTCCATCTGTGTACTCTGGTTACTTTATGATATTATATATATGGATTTTTATGTCTTTTGTGTCTTATGGATCATGTGTGAAAAAAATGTATTTACATGTTTATGTGAATGTTCTTTCATATGTGTCGAAGATGCCAATCTAAAATTTGATTAGCTAGAGTGTCTATAAGTTGGTTTAATCTCCTAGGAACATGAAAATATGTAATATAATCAAAGTTTCGTTCTAAGAGACGTACCCTAAGGAATCATCAGTGTAAAGTCGGATCATGAACCCGGTATACTCTGTTTAACTGAGACACAACCATCTGAGCATCGAGATAGACCCGGAGATGAGAGATACCAAATGACAAAGCATCACGAAGCAACTCAATAACTGCACTATACTCGGCGACATTGTTTGTGGTGTCACCTAAGCATATACCTCTGGAAGATAATAACTGGCCTTGAGGTGTAAAGATTACCCAAGCTGCGGAGGAAAGCCTCCAAGTGTTTCGGCTAGCACCGTCTGTATACCCAATGAACACGTGACGAAAGATAAAATCAACGACACATCCATAATACTAAAAGAAACTAGAAAGTAATAGTACAAAGACTATACATATGTTACAAAAAATTACCCACGGCGACCTGACTATGAGTAATACTTCTTGAGGTAGAGCCCATTTCTAGGCTCTGCCAAAGCATTCCCTTCAAATTCAACCAAATGATAAGCGCCCTTTTTTAAAACCTCTTTTATGATGAAAGGTCCGAACCACATGGGTTTGAATTTTCCTGCCCCCAGGGGGTCCTTATCTTGGTCATAGACCAAGACAAGGTTGCCTTCATAGAAACTCTGAGGAAAAACATACCTATCATACTGACACTTTATTTTATTTTTGTGAGCCTCATTGGCCAAGGCTATGTCACGACGCTGCTCATTGAGCTTCTCAAGGTATACTAACCGTTCTTCAAGTGGAGAAGTGTCTGGCAATAATTGTACTGCCAACTTTAGGGATGGGATCTAACATTCGATAGGAAATACTTCTTCTATCTTGTATACGAGTTGAAAAGGTGAGAACCCAGTTGCAGCCTTAACAGACATTTGGTAGGCCCATAATTTCGAGTATAACATCAAATGCCAATTTGACTTGGCAGAGTTCATTGTTCATTGTAGGATGGTCTTAAGAGATTTGTTTACAACTTCCACCTGGCCATTTGCTTGGGGGTAGTAGGGTGATGAATTTTCTTTCCGTAACCCAAGATTTGATGTTAACTCGGTCATCATCTAGTTCTGAAAGTGACTGCCATGGTCAGTGATAATATCCCTCGGGACGTCGAACCTTACTATTATCTGATTGAATAAAAAGAGAGTTGCAATGTCTCCATCATCTTTAAATGTTGGCATATATTCAACCCACTTTCTGAAGTAGTCGATAGATACGATGATATAGCGGTGCCCCCTTGCCGAAGGAGGGTTGCATGTAGTGTAACCAATCCCCCACCTCGTGAAGGGACCAACTGTGATGATAGGAAACATGGGAGTGGGATGTTCCCTCATCTTCCGAGAGAAGATTTGGCATGGGTGGCACTTCTTGACCGATTCGATACAATCTTTGATAAGTGTCGGCCAAAAGTAACCTTCTCATAGAATATTTTGGGTTGTTTCCAACCCAAACAAATGAACGCCACAGGCTCCGGTATGGCAATCATTAAGAACGATAACTACTTCTTCATGAGTGAGACATCGATGCAATATGCGGTCTACACCTCTCTGAAACAATGCATCATCAATTATGAGATAATTCTTAGTCTGGTGGCGTATGCGTCGACACTCATCACAAGAAGCAGAGGTGGGGACTTCAAATTCTGGAGATAGATAAGTATATCTCCATACCAGGGACCTGAAGAGGTGATCAAAAACATATCTCCTATGATAGGCGACTCTTCGGGCACAAGATCACTTGACTTAACCAAAAATTATGAAATAAGTTCTGCGAAGACCAGTGATTTTTTGGATTTCGCTGAAATGAAATCTAAGTCGAACTCCTAGAGGATGCCTATTCATCTACTGATCTTTCCGCCTATTACCCGTCGTGTCAACATGTACTGAAATGGATTCACGACAGCAATGACGGTGGTCTTGCGAAATAGAACATAATGATGGAACCGTTGAATAGAATGGACTACTGCCAACGCAAGTTTTTCGATATGAGAATAATTCAGTTCCGGTCCTACGAGGCCTCGGCTCATGTAATAGATAACATATTCCGAGAACAAGTCATCTTCCTGAACTAAGACCATGCCAATGGTTGACTTTGTTACATCCAGATATAATAAGAAATACTTGTTATAGTTAGGTGGCTGGAGCAAAGGGGCAGTTGTGAGTGCATGGTTCAATGCAGAAAAAGAGCATTGAGCGACATCGTACCAATAAAAAGGGACATCTTTCTTAAGCAAGCGCATAAAGCCCTTGGTGATCTCGGAATAGTTAGTGATGGAGTGTCTTAAAAAATTTGCCTTGCCTTGTAGACTTTGAAATTGAAGGATTGTGCATGGGGGGGGCAACTGAATTATTGCCTCAACCTTGAGAGGATCAACCATGATCCCTATTGTTGACACTATGAAACCTAACAAACGTCTTGATGTTATGCAAAATCTACAGTTGTTTGGATTCAAGAGAATCCAGAAGTAGCGACAACACTCAAAGATAAGTCGAAGGTGTGTGGGATGATTTGTTCTCTTGCAAGAACGAGATGCTAAATCATATAAATAGGCCTTGACTATATTCTTGAGGTCATGGAAAGAAAAATACATGGCCCGCTGAAAGGTGGCTCCAACATTTTTTAGACTAAAAGGCATCTTACGATACATGAATGTACCCCATGGAAAGATAAATGTTGTTTTGTCCTAGTCCTCGGGTTTGATTTGTATTTGGTTATATCCCAAAAAACTATCCATGAAAGAGAAGGCTTCGCAATCCACACATTCATCAATTATCTGATTGACGAATGGTGTGGGAAAATTATCTTTAGGACAAGCCTTGTTTAAATCACGGAAGTCTATGCATACACTAATTGTGCCTTGCTTTTTATTGACCGCCATGAGGTTTGACACCCATTGGGTCAAATGGATAGGGTAGATAAAACCGGCTTTTAGCAGTTTCTCAACCTCAACCTTAATGGTTGTTTCTTTCTTGGGGTTAACTAGACGAAGATTCTACCGGATAGGCTTGGCATCTGGATAAGTTGTGATTTCATGTTCAACTATTTTTGGATCGATGCCTGTCATTTCCTCGTAAGACCAGGCAAAAATGTCGCAGAACTCTTTAAAAAGATCTGTGTAGATTTGAATCTCTCCGGGGGAGCAGTCGGCTCCAATGAAAAAATTATCCACGATACCAGGGTTTCAAGAGATATTGATCGGAATGGTTTCAACGATAGTTGCGATATTACCCTCAACATAAAACTCGTGTGTAGCTAAGGGATTAATAGGACAAGACCTATCTCTCGTCATAGTCAAGGTGAATTCTTCAGCTTTGATTTTTCTTAACTATGGGAGGAAGTATGATCTGTGATGAAGATATTCCCAGGGTTTGTCCGGACTAGTCATTGCTTCAATTATAGATTCATCAGAGGGAAAGACTAAGTCTAATGAATCAGTGTCAGTGAGAGAACCCTGAGCCCAAATAGGCTTTAGAAGTGGATCGAACTCTTGTGCAGGAGTTGGATCTGTATTGGCTGAAGTTTGCTAGACTAAAGAGTACACTACTTCAGTTGCAGACAAGGGCATGGACATGCCCGAGTTCCCTATCCCATCCATCGTGGCCGATGGGAAAGGAAGTATCCATGGGTCATCGAAGTAAGTCATGTGGAACGATGAAACTTGAAAAATATCAACCTTATGGTGATTGGATATAAACTTGATATCGCCTTGAGGGGGCGGGTAATCAAAGGTACCCATCAAATATGGGCACAAACCAACCCCTACGTTGACCACCCCTGATTGAGGATTATCAATCATCGGGCTCGTGGATGTCCCCAATGAAGGATTAGGTCTGGAGAAAGACAATTGATCGATGGTCAGAATTCGACCCTCGTGTGGGAACAACAAGACCCCAAAAAATGTAGCCACCACAGCTTGCATGGCATAAGTCCAACTCCTCCCTAACAAAAGGTTATAGTCGAGGGGCACATCGACTACCTCTACCTCGACACACACGATCTTCCCTCCTAATTGCACGGGAAAAGAGGGAATGATACCATGTGGTCGAAATGAACGACCATCGAAAGTAGTGAGAAGAGTGGGTGATGAAGACAAAATGGGCTGGCCAATGGCCTTCCAACATGACAATGACATAACACATGTCAAGGCGCCCTCATCAACCACCGTGCGGAAAATATTGTGTGTAAATTTTTTCGTGGGATGAGCCACTACTATCTGAAACGCTATGTGGTATGGTAGATGAGGTTTTAAGTCGATTGTATCTTGCATGATGGTACCCATATTACAAGTCTCGGTAGATCTTAGAGTGGTTAACAAATATTTCCTCTATGAAGGGCAGCTTTGGAGGACCTCCAAAGAGGACATCGCACAAGGGGTTTGAGATAAATCTTCTGCCATAGAATAGTTTTGGGCAGCCCTTGTGTTTGGGTTATGAGAAGCTCTTTTGAATGCACCTTTTGGGATGTGTGTCATTTTTTTTCCCAAAGTCTTCTCAATCTATAGAGAAAGAGATGGGAGTTCGGCTTCTTTTCCCTTCTTAGAAGTGCTTGGTTTACTATAGTCATTCACTCTAGTCGATATTAAAGAATCACCCTTCACCATATATACATTCATGGATGTGGGGTTGTTCGAAGACGGAGAGGGTCCTTCGCTACCCCCTTCCATGCCTGCAGAGGCTTGTGTTATATTTTTCCCATGTTGAAATGGATTGGTTAACACAAAAGTCTATTGTTGCGTCACAAACTTTTGGGCTTATGCAAGCCGAGGACATAGATGGGTCAGGTGGTCTTCCGCGCACAAGTTTCATGGATACCTCTCCTTTCGTTTCTCAGTATTTCCCCCGCCATCATTATCAGTGGGTTTCTTATCCCCCTTACCCTTCTTTCGTTGTTTTTTCTTTCCTTCGGGATGTTGGGTGGCCTTTGGATTAGCCGATTGCACTATGTGTACATCCGATGTTTTGGTAGGGGGAGCAGCCAAAGTAATAGTTTGGCTGGCCACGGTGTGTTGTATAGACAACTACTGCAACTTCTTCGTCAATTTCTCAGCAGGCTTTGTTTGTGCTGAACCAACAATACCATCAGCATGTGGTCCAGCTCTCTGTCTAGTTTTATCAAGTATTAAGCGTGTCACATATGGCAAGATCTTCTATACTAAACCGGACTGAGAATATATTAGCTCAAGTTGTTGAGCTCTCATGATGGCATCTTCTTCGAAAAATACTCCCAACGTTGCGAAGTCTTTGGACAACTGTGGGACAAAATACTTAAGGAACCACTCAAGCATGATCATGTGAAAGGTAGTCACATGATCACCTGGATATTTTTTAGGCTTGGCTTCAAATTTTGGTATGTCTAAAGGCAACTTCATCGGCATAGGAGGCCAATGCGGATCGTGACAGATAGGGTCATTCAACAACCTTATCAAGTCTGGAAAATGAAAGGTTGTCAGGAAAGGTAGTTTGGGTTGTTGGTGATAACCTGGGAAAAAGGGGCCTGGAGTTTGACTGGCACTAGATTGCCAGGAAAATTTTGGCTGTTGGCCTGGGTTCTGGTAAAACCCATGGCCATGGCCAGCGTATGGATTTTGTGTGTGAGGAGACATCATTGACTAATTTCCAAAATAGGACATAGACGGTTGGGCATGCATTACATTCGAAGGACTGTGGGAAGGGTTTCCCCATGACGGTCCCATGGGGATAAGCATAGTACTTTGTTCGGGGTTCCATTGATTGTGAAACAGATTACCCCAGATCGAAATTCCTGACGAGGGAACGGATCCTTGCCAAGAATTCCAAGGCTTTGATGCGGAAGAAGTTCCTGGGTGTGCCCCATGTGCAAGAATAGTACCCTGCATAACAATAAGTTGTTTGAAACCAAGGTTTCCCCCAGTTGGGAAAGTAGCTAACAAAAAGGCGTTGTTACCAAATGCACAAAACAAAGAAAATGGTATCGAACCTACTGGCATATTATGTGAAGGTGGTCCTTGACTCCCCGCTCCAAGCAAACTATGGTGTGCAGGTGGCCCAGTGGATTGTTGATGCGTGCCACCGAGCGAAGGGGA
>ML787706.1:464177-474584 GCA_009831015.1 Picea engelmannii | reverse complement strand
ATTCTCATCAAGGACAATACATATTATATTACATCAATCATCAATCAATCAATCCTTTGACATCAATCAATCACTTGACATCAATCAATGACATCAATCAATCAAACCATTGGCATCAATGACAACATGATCCAACAATTGGTTGCAAAGTTCAGTACCCTATGGTACTCAAATGATATGAACAAGAAATGGCAGTCAAATGTCGTCTTCCACATGTACTACAACCAGTTGAAAGTAGCCATCCAGTTCAAGCCTCGTATGACCCCGAATACCCTCCACAGGTTTCAGCCCCTAATGAAGTTAAGCGTGGACCACCACTTCATTTATATAACAATAGGCGTAGATGGCCATAAGCAGCAGTTGCAGCCCTATTACAAGCTTATAGAGGGAGATTTAGAGGAAATCACCAAGGACTGGTCGGCGAACATCCTTATCCTAGGCAAACCTGCGGAGTTGTCCAATGTAGACAGTTTGGAAGATGTGAAGGATACACCCGGACCTATTAAAACAAAGAATCCTGAAGAAGTTTAGGATGTAGACAACACATCCATGAAGACTGCATCTATTTCACGAGAGAAAGGAGGTGTTGGTGAAGAGATCGTCGAGGAAACATCGCATAAGGACGAGGAGGACCCCTCAAAGAAAAGAAAGGTGTCCCCCTAGAATCCTTCATCCAGAAAGAAAACGAAAGAAACCAAGACCAAGTTCGACATTGTCCTCACCCTGGATGACTTTAACTTCATCATCATTGCATTGAACAACTCTTCGCTAGAGATTGTAGAGAAGCAGGAAGCCATGCATGAGGCAATGTATAATCGGATTGAGATAGAGCTCCAAGGAGTGCAGCATGCACTTCAGTCGAGGTGTGCAGTCTCCACTGCTCCCCTGTCATTCGAAATACCAGAAGAAGGAGATGATCCAACTCAACTCCATCGAATCATGGATTCAGTCGAGGCTCGACTACAAAAAGCACAAGATGAAGCAGAGAAATCCATCCAAGATTTGACACAAGTACAAGGAGTACTTGTAGAACAACGCAGTGCTACAGAACAAGAAAAGAGTGCTCTCCAAGCAAAATGGAATGATGAGAAAGCACAACTATAGCAAGGAAAGGAAGAGTTGTTGGTGGAGCAACTAGAGGTAAAGGAAGGGTCAACATAACACTTCTCTTTGAGACAGTCATTGAGGTATAGACCGAAGAAAGAATCCCACAATAGGTGGCACAACTCGAAGATGTGATCCAGAAGCTAAAGCAGTGCATCATATATCTAGAGCTTTGTGTTGTACCCGAAACTCCACAGGAGGTAAGAGACCTAAGGGAAGCAACTGCCTACAGTGCAGTTGGTAGATTAAAAGATATTTCCTTGGAATACAAGAAGTTGAGTAACCAGAGTGCCCAGACTTACGAGAACCTCATAGAGAATCTAGAGTTACATGCATTGGAGTCACAGCTCCAAGAAGCAAAGAAACATGCTGATATGTTACAGGCGCAACTGAAGGCCTTGTCACCAGTCCAAAGAATGAAGAGGTCTCAAGAGAAATGCACCACCCAGCAATAGATCCATATGATTCAGAGTAAAGTAGTGGAAGTCACTCAATGACTTCAACCAGTTCAAGAAAAGGCATGCTAACTGTTCACTGAAGTTGAAAGCCAAGGAGCCAAACTGGAACAGATCATCATCACTACAAAACAACGCTTAGAAGGGCCAGTAAACGATGCAGTGATCCAGAAGTTCACTGAGAAAGAGGCCATAGCACTGCAGCAGGTCAAAGCAGCTCGAGCCAAGATTGAAGCATTCAAGGCAGAATTTATTAGACCAGAGTGACTCGGGACGAGTCATAGGTGAGTTTTGGGGGCATGCTACCCCTTGACTAAGTTTTGGGAGTTTCTTGGTCATATTGACCTATTTTGGGACTTCGACAACCATCGAATGAGGAGCGCAAGATGGAGCGGAGATCACGGGATCTTGACCCACTTTTGGGTCCATTTTGGGTTTTTGGGAATATGTAATGGGAAAGGGATGTTGGCCCATGGGTTTACCCACGCTTAGGCCGCTTTTTTATGTATAAATAGAAGGATAGGCACGAAAGTAGTAGTCGAAGATTGTCATCTATGTGATGTATGCTAAGTGCAAGTAAGGTATGTAAGTGCTTTGTGCATAACTGTAAGAGGATGGCAGAGCTATGTGCAAGTTGTTGTAAGGAGTTGTGGAAGGCTTTGTGCTGTAGCGCAAGGAAGAAGGATCTAGCAAGCTGCATAGATCTTATGTCCTATGTGAAGGAGGGTTTTGGTGGCTCTGTGCTGTAACTGATTGAGGATAATAATAAAGAATATGGGTTGGTGGACGTAGCCCCAGGGTGGGGGTGAACCACGTAAATTTGTGTTTTATGCTTTGTACTTCGACTTGATGTGTTTATCCTTTATTTTTCTAAGTGCTTTGATATACTTAGATAGATCTACTTATGCTTTGTTCTTCTTAGAGGTGTGTTAATGTTATATCTGACATGTATGAAGATACTTAGTGCTGATCTACTAGATTTGATCTATTTTACTGTTGTTAAGTGATGAAATACCTTAGATCTAAGTGAATGCTACAATGCTCTATTCTATTTGCAAAGTATAATTAGTGTTTAATATTGACGAATAATCTATGCTAAGTACTCTGTAAGCGATATAATCACAGATCTGTGTCCTAGCTAAGGTTGCAGACACTTGAGTTCTGCAACCACCCCTGCCTCTACCTCAGGTGAGACTTCATCTGCTTCGCAGGTGTTGTCAAAAGGGCCAGTAGTTAGGGCTTTGTTGGTGCACTCTTGAGCGTTGAAACCTGTGTATGCCCCTATGCCAACAATACATAATGTGCATTGCTCACAAATACCCGAACATGGGATGGAGTTGGTTGTCTGTTGATGCCTCTATCCATATTTACTGCAAGGTACTTAGGGAGAACAAATATCAAACATATTATCAAAGGATATGTGAAAACTTCCTTGCCCCACTGTATAATTTTATTTTTTTCACCTCCCTACCTTGTATGACCGACAAGGCACTAGTAAATTTGGGTCACTTTGAAACTCATGTGACATTTTGTTGTGGAGATGGTGACGAAGCTTGGAGCCCCCAAATGTCGCATCACATGTCATGGAAAGTGTGATGAACCTAGGATATCATCACCAGAGTGATGAACTAAGGATGTCGTAAGGATGTCATCATGCATGAGTCAACCTAAAGAGATCATCATGAGAGAGATGCTCTAAGGATATCGTTGCACGAGGGATGACCTTAGGATATCATCGCTTGCGAGACAACCCGAGGATGTCGTTGCACAAGAGATGACCCAAGGATGTCATCGTAGTAGAGATGACCTAATCATTTTCTCGCACGAGAGATGACTTTAGGTGCTCTTCATTCATCGCACAAGATATGAACTATGCAAAAAATCATTGTGATGAAATATCAATACCATCGATGACCTAAGGTGATCGTCAGTTGTCGCACGAGATATGAACTATGCAACGAATCGTTGTGATGAACTTTCAATACCATTGATGAAATATCAATATGATCGATGATACGAGTCGTCGCAAGAGTGATGGGCTCTAAGTATTTAAAAAAAATGAAAAAATATTCTACTATTCTGTTTGCATGAATCATCCTTGGCACTACTACTGTACTCTATGGTCAACCTGACAATAATTTCCTTTAATGTGAATTGATGTTTCCATGTTAGAAAAATTTAACAGAAACATTCATGCTCCATGCTCTTAGCTAAGTCATCCTTGATTCATTCTGTAGATGTATGTTAATTAGTAGTGAAAGCAATTGATTAGAAAACCTAAGTAGTATACCATACATGATATGTGTCACAAAATAGTAAGCAAAATTCAAGCAAGTACCAAACAAGGATTCAAAGTATTTTTCAACAATCTACAAAAAAATTATAATTCCTTGGTGAGGCTTGATCTAGCGATAGTTGTAGATGTTCTTGACAGGGGCACTCACCAAGGGAAAATGTGTTTCACTGAGAAAAGTGCACTAGTAGTGGAAAACCATGAGGATGCCAAGTTTTTGATAGATAACAACTTTAGCATGAAGTTTGGGCAGTGTGTTGAATAACTTAGATAAGAAAACATTTGATTTCAATACAATGGAACAATTCAAGAAATGGTTCATGAGTTTGAGCACCTGTTGAGTGTGATTCATCATTGCAGAGACCAACAAGATGAAAGTAATGAAGAAATTTTTCTATGTAATTTTTAGTAGGGTCTATGTGAACTATAATTGAAGGCTATTATACGAGAGTGGTTAACCATTTCAAATAGGGTGTTCAATAAATTTGCGATGAGACAGACTAAAAAAAACTTAAGAAAAATGAAGGTTTTGGTAGAACCTTTTACAACTGTGGAAGAAATTGAGAAATTTTTGAGCGCCTTAGAGGAATGAAGCACTAATTTCAATGACCAAGCAACGGTTGAAGAAAACACATCAACATATTTGGAACATGTTAAAGTATTGGAGACATAGTGGTGTGGTGTTACATCCAACCAATAGTTGGCTAGACAAGTTATTAAGTATATTAAGGCAGTTATTGATGAAGCATTTGATGTTCCACATGATTTTTTGGATGAACTTGGTTGATATATGATACATGAGGAATTTGACGGTGAACAAGACAATAGTGCCAATAACCATGAACATGTGTACATCATACAACATAAGTGTCAGAACTGAGCATCAAGAAAAAACAAATAATTTTGGAATGCATTTCAACTTTCAAAAGAGAGTAGATGCCACACAACTAAACTGATGGATGTGAAAAAGAACATACCATGTCTTGTGAAAAAGAGGCTATAATGCATACGATGTCCTATTGAGACTTTACTATTGTCAAAGTATCAATAGGTTGGAGTCCACTAATTTTTGCAAGAGCCATTGGTATAACATCTAGAGAATCTGCAAATGCGTGAGTTTCATATTGTAGTAAATAAAAACATAATTATAGTTATTTTTAGTAAAAACCAAAAAATACTTTTAAGACATGTCAATAAATACTAATAGAAATTAAAACCGACAAGATTTCAAATAGTAAACACCATTGATACTCTTTTTTGGAAAATCCATATGATAGGAGATTAAATAGTCACACACACACACACACACACACACACACACACACACACACACACACACACACATCTCATATGCAGAGGGCCTGAATAATCTCCTCTTGGTTTCGATAATAATTTACTGGAGACATCCGATATTGGAGCAAACCTCCCTCGATATGAAGGAGAAACAACAAAGTCAACATTGACTATGTTGTTGCTCTGTTGGATCGAGAGAGGTTTGCTCTAAGAATAAGCTACTCCAATAAATTTTATTCTACTAAATAGGGCCAATCATGTGAAAGTGGAAGCTCCTATGGCCCCTCTCCCCCCCCCCCTCACATCACTCTCAATTCCCCAATACCCAATCTACATTCTAATAAAAATATGCATTAAAAATATTCAAAATTGATTAAAAGTGATTGTAAAGCTATAAATGAGGTTTATCATTCAAAGGCATATGTCATGAAAAAAAGTTTTTATAAATGAGATTTATCATCCAAAATATGTTATAAATATAGTAGCTATATAATGTACATCGATCTGTCTTATAAAATTATTATACATCATAAATTTATTTTAGTCTTCTTTAGTTTTCTAATCTAGTTCTGAAGTGATTCATCAACCTCCATGTCTTCATTTTCTAAGGGATATTCAACAAATGATGTTGCTTAAATCCTCTCATGTTGAGAACGCCCAGTCTCGTACCCATGACGTGAAGGTTGCTTTGAGGGGCCATCACCTACAAAAAAAAAAAAACATTAAATTTATATGGACAATTTTTAAATATCATTGAAGTAGTTCATTAATATTTAAAAAAACCTCTGCAATGTAATTATTTACCTGGTCCACTAGTGGGAACCATTGGAATGGATTCCCTGTACTCCTAATCTTTGGTTCGAGGAGGCTCAACTACGACAATATCTGCCATTTAAACGATAAAATTTATAAGGACAAAACTGTAAATGTATAAGTAATAAAAATTAGAAGTACAAAATTAATAATTATATGATTAATATACAATCATTTTACCATTGTGGGCCTCAGTCACAAGAACCTCGTGGGGATGCACCCCACTAGGATGTGGCTGCTCGGGAGAACCATGATCTTCTGGCCATGCTGCACTATCAATGCAATGTTGTCCAGTACTAATGTTTTCATTGATAATGTTGCTCCCCTGACTAAAACAAAGTAAGACATTAAAGTTTTGTATGATATCAAACATTTATGTATTTTATAAGTAATGAAAGGTTAATGTGGAATGATTTTTATTTACCTTATCCCGCAAACTGGATCTTGGGGTCTGCCCCATGATTTTCCTACAATCAATGAAAACTTTATAACCATACTTGTAACCAAGTCAGAGGTCTTCCTCTGTGGTTTCAGTTCCAAATTCATTGCTCTGCATTGCATAAGAGTATGTATTTTTAATGTTATTGGATGCAATTAGTTGGAAGTTGTAAGGTGCTACACATAACATTTTTAAGATGTTTGGGTACTTGCAATTCATGACTGTAACCTCGAGTAGCTTCCCTAGCCTAGCTTGTGCTAGCCATATTTGACAATCCTTGCTCTGGTTTCCTTCGAAGTGTTAGGCAACCTATGATAAAAAATTTCAAGTATGTTATATACCAAACTTTTATTTAGATCTAAAGAAAATTAAAGGTATTGAATTCAAAATATTGCAATTTACCTTGGGTACCAGTTATTTGTTCTCCTATTTTTCTCAATTTCGTTTCTTTTGCATCATCAATGAGTGCCTTCCACTCCCTCTTTTGAATCGAGGGAGGGCGCTCATACCTAGGGTTGACTGCCTTGTTTCATCTATACACATATCTCGTATATTTTAAATATTCTCCCACTGTAGAGGCGATCGATTTTTATTGAAGGTCTCTACTCCAAAGAGGCCTTCAAGATAATCCAAAATTTCCTTTTTAAGGTTGGAATTCTGACAATTCCACCTCATGCATACAGTTGCCCAAAAAATAAGCAAGGCATTTCTCTCCATGTGCCTATAAAAATGGTCGTTTCCTACACGCAAAAATATATGATCATTAATTTAAAAATAATAATCTAGATGATTTATGTTTGAGATGGACAACATGAAACAATTAAAATATGAAAAATTACCTGGGAGCCTCATTTGTTTTAATGGAATTCTGTTATCATCAACCAAAAATGTGCACGGAAGGGTCCCCATGTTGGCCACACGTCTAGCTCTAGGAAATGCACCCATATCAACCACATCATCAACCTAATCTATGTCACCACCTCTATTAGATCCATGCCATTGTGTGGATTCCTAACGGTGTGTATCATGGATTCAATATAAAGGTGTGGAAGATGGAGAAGTAAATAGTCTATAAGCTATATGACAACCCGTGTCAGGACTCTGTGGCATCTCTGAAATGCCACTACTATCGACATCGAGTTGAACAAGCTCCAAATATCTCTATATAATAAAGACAATGTTTTTTGTTAGATAATATAAAAGTTAAAAAACAAACTATCATAATTGAACTTATCAGTATATACAAAAAAAATCAATTTACATTATGGTTATTACCTGATATGTCCTAAGTTGTGTCATAACCATATTGGTCCTTTATATGACGTTAGGAGTTCGATCTGCATGGTCTAATAAGTGAGAAAGTTCCTTTTTCACTTTAATGATCTTATTTTTATCATTACCATTAGATCAGGGGATGAATACAACTCCTCCTCACTGGGGGAATCATGATCATCATGGCCTACATACTACATATTTCAACAAAATCAATGTTATTTCAATTATATAATCAAATGAAATAACTAATCGTCACACAAATAAAATTATATAAACAAATAATAAAATTCACGTAAAATCAAAGTCAAATTTGTTAATCGTTTGCATGTTCTGTGGTTGCCCATTTTCCATGATCATCTAGCCACATTATAATATAATTAGAACCCCAAAACATTTAAAAATTTGTTAACAATAACAAAAAGTTGATTACCACACAAATACAATTACATAAATAAATAATAAAATTCGCATTAAGTGTAAATCAAATTTGTTAATCATTTACATGTTTTGCGGCTGACACTTTTCCACGATCAACCTCCCACATTATTATAAAATTGGGACCATGAAATATTTCAAACATTGTTAAAGATACAAAAAATATGATGCAATAAGTAGATGTTTCTTAAAGAAGTGTTGCACCCACACACTATTAGTCGATGTTTCTATTCGATTCAAATGGTAATCCACTAATAATTCTTCCTCGGGAGCTATCTTTTTTATCGTGCACACAGTTACCCAATTCCCTTCACGCCCTTCATATATGCAATTCATTTTCTTGTTTGTTGTCCCAGGTCATGTGTTGTTTATAAACCCTGCGATATTGCCAGAAGCTTTAGGAATTCCATCAATATAGATAGTCGCTCCTTTCTTCTGACCTTTTCACCTCCTGTCATTTTTTCGCATATCATATCTACTGGATGCAGTCACATTTCCATCTATTTGTCTCGAGCTTCCCTCACTTGAAGAAGAAATATTTGATAGGTACTTGTTTGGTTATACCTCTAGTCAATTGAATCAGATATATAGTTAGTCAAGATTGTAAGAATATAGTGAGATATCTAAAATGATACAATGAAATCATCACCTCTACTAATTGACTTAACCACATTGGAACTTTGCTAAGCAATTAAATAAGTTATTTTTTGTTTTCTATCAAATTTCCTTTGTTTCAAACTTAGTTTTATGCTAATTTTGAGTGACAAGGTATGTTAGAGGGCCAACAAAATTTGACACAGACAAGTAATGGAGGAGATGGACATTGGAAAACGAAAAAGGAGGAGGAATGAGAAAGTACAAAAAACAAAGGAGAATGCTTGCAACTAGTCAATTGAGAACTCAACATTTGTTGGTTGTTGAAGAAGTAAGAAAGAAAAAGTTGTAAGATACCTTTGTTTCATCATTTCTTGAGATTTTAGACAAGCCCTCAAGGACAAGCCAAATTTCTAGACATTTGACAAGATAACCATAGGAACATGAATAAATAATGAGCATGCTTTTATTCTCAAGTTTACTGAGAGTGAAAGGCCCATTAAGAAAATCATTGAAGATGAAAAAAATGTAAATTCTCTTTAGGACCAAGCTCCTTAATTATGCTTCTTAATTATATATGTTATTTCTTGTAGTCTAAAGTTAGCACTAAAGCTGGCACATACAATTTTTAGGAAGGAGATCCAATGACTAAAATTATATTTATGATTTGTGGGTTACCTTTTGACCTTACCCTTAACACTCTTGGTAAAATTTTCATGATAAGCAATGTGGATACACCAAAAAACTTTGAAATCCTCAAGTAGGAACTTGATGAAGTATGCCCATGAAGTTCAAACTTGCATCATTGAATGTGCGAGGCATCTTGGGAGACACTTGACATACTCATTTGTAGAACAATTTTTGCTTTAAGCCTGATATTTGGTTCTCATGGGAGGTTTCTAGCTTGATGCCCCCAATGATTCCAGAAACAAAACCCAATTGTGGGAATGGATTTTTGATTCCCTCTTCGATTGATGGATTGGGATGGTGATTGTGTTTGGTTCCTTGTTATACTTTGGGTCTGTAGAAAAGCATGCTTGGTAACTTGTAAGTTGGTGCTTGGCATTTTGGACGCCAATCTTAAGCACAAACCATTAGAGATAATTAGATAAGATAATTTTATTATGTTTTAACAAATGACCCAAAAGAGTAGATCAATGGGACTATGAGTCACAATTAGTGTAATTTGTTGTATGAGTGCTCTAGGTTTCTCCAATAGCATAAAATGAACAAAGGATAAATGATAATCATGTTATACATTCCATGCGAGTGTGGTCTAGTAAATTGCAATGAGGTTATTGATATTGTATTACCATAGTTTATTGGGTTCAAAATCCCCTAAGTGTGCGTGGAAGAGTCCAAGTGCAAGTCATGGGTGATTTTGATTTCATAGAGATGCCCCTCATAGTGCGACAACTTAGCTGGAGTGATTCTATAAAAAGTGTCCCTCCAAAAAAAAATGTGAAAGAAAATTTTATAAGATGTTAAGAGAACGAGATGATGAAGAAGAGAGGGAGGATGAAATATTTTCCACTATATTTATCATTAATAAGGCATCAATTATGTTATCACTCCGTAATTTTCCTTGGTTGTGAGAGGAAAACACTGAGGTAACCACATACCAACTTTCAGATTGGAAGCTAGCCCTTCCAACCCAGAGAGGGATATCTCTTACAACTCAATCACCCAATGTCACCTCAGTAACT
>ML787706.1:430755-448177 GCA_009831015.1 Picea engelmannii | reverse complement strand
GGCATGAAATGAAGCTCCTGAATCTACTACCCAAGACTCAGAAATATTATCTACAGAAAGAATCAAAACATCTTGTAACACATCACCTGTTACATTTGCTTCCTGATTTCTCTCCTACTGTCCATCTCTTTGTTTCTTTGGAGCTCTGCAGTCTTTCTTCAGATGTCCTTTCTTCCCACAATTATAGCACTCTATCTTTCCAAGTCTGGATTTGGATCTTCCCTTCCTAGAATTTACGCGGTTTCCTGAGCCCTTTCCTCTATCCTTTTGTCTTCCCCTGTTCTCCATGTTCAACGCATTTCCTGATGTCTCACCTGTGCTTTTCCGTCGCATTTCCTCACTAAGGATAACACCAACAACATCATCAAATTTTAAAGAATTTGAACCAGAGACAGAGTTACTTATAGCCATGACCAAGCTATTCCATCTTTCTATCAATGAGCACAAGATTAGAAGAGCCCTAACCTCATCATCAAAGTCCACTTTTACAGAACTTAGTTGATTAGTAACCGTATTAAATTCATTTAAATGATCTGCAATAGACACACCTTCTGACATCTTCATATTAAATAATCTCTTCATTAGAAATACCTTATTCGACGCCGAGGGTTTTTCATACAATTTGGCCAATGCATCCATCAAACCCTTCATTGTCTTTTCTTTCGAAATATTGAAAGCCACTGACGCTGGCAGGCTCAGCTGTATCATTCCTAGAGCCTTTCTGTCAAGAATCTCCCATTATTCGTCCTTCATGGCCGCCGGCTTCTTTGCTACTCCGCTTAATGGTAGGAATAGATCCTTCTGATATAAATAGTCTTCCTTCTACATCTTTCATAACTGGTAGTTTTGGCCGTTAAATTTCTTGACCCTAAAATTTCCATCTTTCGACATTTCTCCCACTCAAACTAGGAACCCTCTTTTCTTGCGAGTTACCTTATGCTCTGGTACCAGTTGCTAGAAAAACAGGACCGCGGAGCAATAAAATAAAATAAATGCAGAAACAAAACACAGAAGACACACAATACAAGAGAGACACAGATTTATGTGGTTCACCCAGTGTGGGCTACGTCCACCAGAGAAATTACTAGGTCCTTCCTTTATTATTATCCAACAAATGAAGGGATACAACCTACAACAAAACCTGTTGTAACTTCCTCTTCTTTCTCTCACAGTCTCCTCTCTCAGAATACAATATTCACCATCATCCATAGCCGCGATACATTTCCCTCATAAAATAGGGTTGCCTTTTAGGGAAAAAAACCCTAACATAATCTATACCATTATATCTGTGACCTTATAATGAACGGTCCAGATTTACAATGAAATTACAATATACTTTTACAAGGAAATTTTTTCTTTGGGGGCTTCGCCCCCGAACCCCCGCTGGGGGCTCGCTTGTCCCCAGACCCCCCAGCCGGGGGGATAGGCCCCCCAAACTCTGCAGAGGGAGTACCCCCCCTCTGCACTCCCCTGCGTGGAAGAGTGTACATACTTCTGGGGGTAAATACTTCATGGGGTATAAACACGACTGAAAGTAAAAGACCTATAAATCAGGAAGATAATCAGGCTCCACAACCAACACTCCTTGTGCTGGCTACATAACCTCCAATGTTCTATTGTGCACTCCTTGCACAACCTAATAACCCATAATGATATATTGGATGCAATAAATATATATAAATCTATCTTCCTACTGCAGATGAAATCTATCATGTATCTACAGTATATATAAACACACAGATAACATTTATTCAATACACAAAAACACACAGAAAGTTCATATGCAAGAAAAACTACTTTCTTTCTATTAAGATGAATGTCTAATTACAACATGTGCAGGATGGGCTGTAACAAAGTCTTATCTCTCTCAAAAAAAAATATTCTACCTCCTATTCAGTAACCTAATATCCAATAGCCTCTTTTGGGCATGGCATGCATCTATATATACAAGAAGGTTCCTAAAGTTCCTTCCGACTACCTATCTTATCGAAGTAACAACTAACAACTACTAAAGCTCCGTTACATTCAAAACTGAGAGTGAAACTCTTAGACCTCTCGCGATCATTCAATTTCTGAGCGTTTCTCTCTTCTGCAATCATCCGTTCAAAATGGATCTACAGAAAAATGTCATCTTTTAGATTCCAATTAATTTAAAAAGGCATTCTATGGCATTGAGTTTTCCCTCCATGTGGGATTTGTTGAAGATACTCTTGCATCAACTTACTATAAACATTTACAAGGTATGTAATTCAATGTGCAACACTAGGACTCAGATTTGTATAAGCTAAACCAACTCTGTTCTATCAAGTTGTAACTCTACTTAGTAAAATAGTTCAACTTCATTATTACTATCTTGTTAGTATCACAACAAGCTCATAATGATTACCATAGTGTTACTCTTTCACACTTGTATTATGCTCTATTACTATTAGTATACTATCTAGGCATTATAGGGGCATGTTTGGAGTCAAATGGCACATGCCAACAAGTGGCGATAATGGGACATGATGCTGGTTGGAAGAACCCGGAAATGATGCCATTAGACATAGACTCAATCTTAAGGCCTACTAAGGAGAACAGGCAACACATCCTGATTAATCTAGGAGTCAAGCATGCAAACAAACCTTCTCACAAAGAAGCGCTAGTTGGTGATGGAATCCAAAATCGCAGGATCGATGCACAAAGGGGATGAGTTTCGGCGGGTGGGAAAGTTACATTGACAACCTGCTTAACAAACTTATGCCATGGTGCAAGCTACCTCACCGAGTAGTGGACAACCTTTCAAGGATTCCGAGTGAGTCTAGCCAACGTCGATCCCAGGTACAACACCACCTTCCATGTGTTGCCACCTTGGGTAGGAAATCTAAAATATTATTTCCTCTATGGTACCACCTACTATACCAAAGCAGAGGGGGGACAACCGACAGTCTGATTTACACGCAAGGGTAGGGTAACTAAGCCAGAAACCACTTTGAGAGATTCCTAAAAGAGAGGGATTTCTCCCAAGTGATCCCCATAATACATGCAACCACTACACCAAGACCAACAAAGCAAGGTTGATTACTCTGCCGACCCCAATGCGACCTTGTGCTTGACCCTTGTGTTAGAAGGGCTTCCCAATGTCAGTGATATAGAAACTAGATTTCACTCCCTAACTCACAGATCTAAGTTTGTTTAGAAGCTTTGGAAAGTTATTCTGATAATACTATTCCAAAGCTCTACACCTAAGATAAGATGGGTTTGAAGAGCCCTAAAAATTAAAGTTGCTAGATAATTTTAATTAGCGCTTGATTTTATGTTGTTTTTACTCAAAGGAGTGGTCATCAAACTGATGGCATTTCTACTCGACTCTTTAAACCATGCAAGAAGAAAATCAAATGTAATAATTTCAACTTCGATGAAAACTAGCTATGATAAGGAGCAAGAGGTTTCAAGCAAAGAAATAATTTCTAGATTGATTACTATGTGTGCACTGCTAATGACAAAAAGTATAAGCTAATTATCCAGATAAATGGAAGCAAAATGCCTCAAATTTTAAAATACCATGAAAATGTCATAGTTCACTTAGTACATTTATACAACACTAAATTAAATGTCATCATTTCTAACATAGTAAAATTTTATGATTATAGAGACCACCATACACATATTAAATACTCATAAAGTTGTGATAAGGATTCTAATGATATTTTCCTCAAATATACAATAGGTTTGTATGATGTGTAGAATAGATACAATCATCATTCAGGTTGTTGTTTAGATCTTCAAATTCAAGTACTAGCCTAAATTCTTGTTTTTTCACCAATTATTTCATTCATGTCTTTATATTAGTGTCTTAATTAACCTTTATAAACTTATTGTATTCATCTCAAATACAATTGACTCAATTGTAGTTCAAATAACTAGAGTGATTGCAAACAATGTAAGATACAACATTCATTTACATGATCTAGGTTCCTATTCATGCCCCCCTTTCCTCTAGCTTGAGAAGGTTCTACAATTCATTGCAATGACAAACATTGTTGTTTATATCTAAGTACTCAATAACCTTCATTGTACCAAAATAAAACACAATTCAAAAATCCATCCTCTCCTCTTTTTAAGAACACATTATTCAAATACATCCTCTCCTCTTTTTAGTCCTTGTAGAGAAAGGACTATAGTAATCACCTCATGCGAATAATTCATATGTATAGAACATGTAACAAAAAAATATTTAAGTAATGGTAAAGCCATAGAATTTTTTATTTTCCGCCATATTAATTTTTTCTTGAGTTGTACAAATTGTGTAGTTTTTAGTGTTCTTCTTTGAGGGGGAGTTGTACAAGTCGGCCCTGCCCAGTGAAGAGACACCTTTCCAGCTCCTGCCAGTATGTATAAATAAAGGAAGCTAGCGCCTCATTTTATCAATCACTCAACTCACTCATCTAGTGCGCAAGTTTGAAGGAATCTGTTGTTACCAGTTGCCGAAAGAAGGAAGAGAGAGAGGCACATTGCTTAGTAGAGGATATACTCTAGTGTTTGGTTTATTGTCTTGGCATTGTATTGGCTATCTATATTAAGGAATTTTTTGTTGGGTTTTCTTCCCAATGAGGGTTTCCCAAGACAAATGTTGTGTATCTTGTGATTGTGTTTCTCTCAGTGATCTTATCTATGCTATGGTTATCTAGTAAATTGAAAAGAAACTTAATAATAGATTAAACCTTAACATGGTATCAAAGCTAAGCTGAAGAGAGCATATTTCACTGGATAAAGAAAAACATCACTCTTGTCATACAAGAAAATTAGGGCTTTTTATTGAAGAGGAATTTCAGCCCAAAAATCATCTAGAAAAGTGTGCCCTGGCCTAGGGAACTCATTAACACCTTCAGTGCACCTTTTCAGTGGATAGAACTCCCAAAAAGTGAAACCCTAGTTTTCACCGGTACCAGAAATACTAGAAAACCAGAAGTACGAGTCCAAAAATTCGTTGGTCAAGTTTGAAGGGGAAAAAAATGGATTTTCTGAAATCTAACTGCACCAAGCTACTCGCCTCAGCCAAGCGCACCTCTTGGTAAGCTCAAAATCAAATTCTGAGCATGTTCAATTTTTGGTCATTTTCCTAGCTCCAGGTAAAGATGTATGTAAGCACTAAGCTTGTTGACAAGCTAGAAGGTGTGGAAAAATTTCATGCCTTGAAGTATAGGATTGCACTCATTCTTGAAGAGAATGACCTAGCAAGATTCATTAAAGAAGATGTACCAAAACCTACCGATGTTGCAACTAAAGAAAAACACCAAATGGACACAGTTAGGGCCAAAATAATCATTGCAGATTCTATTAAATATCACTTGATTCCTCAAGTGGATTCAAAGAAGACTCCAAAATAAATTTTTGATTCCCTAACCAGATTATATGAAGAAAGGAAAATTAGTCAGAAGATGAATCTAAGGACTCAACTCAAAAGTACAAGGATGTAGAAAGGAGACACAATTCAAGAATATTTCTCCAGAATATCACAATTCAAAGAACAACTAGAAGAAATTGAATATACCATAGATGAATACTAACTCATAATGGAAACCCTTAATGGTCTCACAAGACCCTGGGATGAATTCATCCAAACTATTTGTGCCAGAAAGGAGAAACTACACTTTGACAGTCTTTGGGAAGAATGTGTTCAAGAAGTAACAAGAGTAGCTAACCGAGAAGAATTACTATCAAGAGATGAATATCAAGCCCTAGATACTCATACTAAAGGAGGAAGAAAGAGGTCTTACTTCCAAAAATAAACTCATGAGTCTCACCCCCAAAACAAACTCATACATAAAGAATCTCACCCTTCAAGGAGATTCTATAAGTTTCAGAAAGGTTAAAGAAGAGAAAAAGATTTCTCATTCTACCAATGTTACCATTGTGATAATATGGGACATATTTCTAAGTATTGGCCATCTAGATGAGAAGAATACAAGAAGAGAAACAAGAGGCACCATGCCCATACAATTGAAGATGAAGAGCCACCCACAAAGATGATAAAATAATAGATCAAAGACTATGTCTTAATCTCTACCCTCTCAGGATCAGTGTCACCTGGTGAGGACACTTGGTTCATAGACAGTGGTGCTTCCAAGCACATGATAGGTCAAAGATACATTCTCTCTTTCCTTATAGAAAAGAAGTTTTCCCAGAAAGTTACACTTGGAGATGATTATCAATACCCTATCAAAGGAGTAGGAGAATCAAGTTACAAACTTCATTCAAGGACCCCAATGAAGATGAAGGATGTACTATATGTACCAGGTTTGAAAAAGAACTTATTTTCTATCTCAGCTTTAGAAAAGAAAGGCTTCAGATTTTCCTTCATAGATGGAGAATTTCTTATGTGGCCCAAATGAAAAACCATGGAAGAAGAATTTGTTATTGGAAAAGAAGAAGGTGGCTTGTATAAGATAAAGGGTCACTCAGAAGCAGCCTTGATCCATTCCATTGAGAATCCATGTGAACTTTTGCATAGAATATTATCCCACATCAACTACAAAGAATTACCATATGTAAGCAAGGCAGTCACAGGTCTACCAGAATTCAAGGTTGACCATGAAGGAGTGTGCAATGGATGTGCACAAGGAAAGAACATCAAGAACCCCTTCCCAAAGAGAGATACTAAATCAGAAGGATTCCTAGAGCTCAGTCACTCAGATGTATGTGGCCTAATGCCATGAACCTGCATCAGTGGGTATGTATACTATGCATCTTTTATTGATGACTATTCGCATAAAACCTAGGTTTACTTTTTGAAATCAAAAGATGAAGTGTTCAGTAAATTCAAGGAATTCAAAGCCTTAATAGAGATTTTTTCTGAAATAAATATCAAGATACTCAGGTCAGATAATGTAGGAGAATACACCTCAAAAGATTTTGCAAACTTTTGCAAATATTTCGGGATCAAGAGGGATCTCACCACTCCCTAAAATCCTCAACAAAATGGTGTAGAAAAAAGAAAGAACATAATTATAATGGAAGTAGTGAAGACCATGATCCATGATCAAGATCTTCCAATGCACCTATGGGAAGAAGCAACAATAGAAACAATGTATGTAAAAAACATATTGTCCCATAGTGCACTTGGGTTCAAAACCCCTGAAGATATGTTCTCCGGAAAGAAGCCATAAGTGAGCCATATCAAAATATTTGGTTGCCCAGTACTATTTGTACACATTCCGAAAGAGAAGAGAACCAAGCTAGACCCTTCAGGAAAGAAGGAAATATTTGTTGGATATTGTGAGGTATCCAAGGCCTTCAGAGTTTATATACCAGGTTACCATCATATTTAGATCAACATGGATGTAACCTTTGATGAATATGCAACACTCAAAATCAAGAAGATGTCATATTGAAGAAGTATATGAAGAAGAACCTATGGCTCCCAGAGTTGCAGAACCAGTGAGGGAAGTCATAACTTCCCCTGATGAGACGATTATAAAAGATCATGACATAATAGAATCTCAAGAACCCCCCCAGATGACGATATACCACAAGAGAAAGCCAGCCTGGGCAAGGGAACTTATTCAATATGGAGATAAGTATGGTTCCCTCGAAGGAACCATGAGACAAGTGAAGAAACCCAAACCATTCTCCAGTTATATGGATTTGATGTGTGATATCTTAGAGAAGGAGACTACTTTCTTTGAAGAATCTATTAAGAAGAAAGAATGGGAAGATGCCATGACAAAAGAATACCAATCCATTTAAAAAAATGATGTATGGGAAATAGTTCCCAGACCGAAGAGCAAGGATGTGGTATCTTCCAAATGGATTTTCAAAATAAAACATGTTGTTGATGGAAGTATTGAGAAATATAAAGCAAGGTTTGTTTCTTGTGGATTTTCTCAAAAGGAAGGAATTGATTATGAAGAGAAATTTTCTCATGTATCTAGATACACTTCAATCAAAACCATCATAGCTCTTGCAACTAAAATGAAGTGGAAGTTACACCATATGGACGTGAAAACAACTTTCTTGAATGGTGTCATTGAAGAAGAAGTGTATATAGAACAACCTCAAGGGTTTGAAGTTAAAGAAAGGAAGACTCATGTCTGCAAGTTGAAGAAGGATCTGTATGGATTGAAGCAAGCTCCTAGAGCTTGGTATGGAAGGGTTGACAGTTTCCTGATGAGATTGAGATTTACCAAGAGTAAATATAATTCTAACCTCTACTTCAAGGTTATGAATGATGAGACTGTTATATTGTTGTTGTATGTGGATGACTTATTCTTAACTAGAGAAGAAAATATCATCACTGATTGTAAGAGGAAGTTCGTTGCAAAATTTGAGATGAAAGACCTTGACCTAATGTACTATTTATTAGGTCTTGAGGTCTGGCAGAGCCTAGAGAAGATCTTCCTTAACCAAGGGAAATATGCAGTTGAAATATTGAAGAGATTTGATATGTTGGAGTGAAAATCCATGACTAAATCCATGGAAACAAAGTTGAAGCTCCTGGTTGACACTTCTTCAGAATTGATTGATTCTACGATGTATAGACAGGTCATTGGATCATTGATGTATTTGACGAACACCATGCCAGATATATGTTTTTTTGTGAACACCTTGAGTCAGTTTCTGGTAGAGCCTATACGTGTTGACCTAGTTGCTGTAAAACATGTGATGAGGTACCTTAAGGGTACATTAGATTGTGGTCTCGGTTATAATGGAGATCATGACTTTAGACTCGGTGGTTATACCGATTCAGATTGGGCTGGAAGTATCTCTGATAGAAAGAGCACTTCAGGATGTTGTTTCAGTCTAGGGTTGTCCATGATCTCATGGTAGAGTAGGAAGAAATCAAGCATTGCTCTCAGCACAGTAGAAGCAGAATACATTGTTGCATGTTCCGCCACTTGTGAAGCCATATGGCTTCAGAATTTGTTGACAGATATATTCAATCTAGATATGGAAGAAACCATGATCCTATGTGATAACCAGAGTTGCATAAAGATGACAGAGAACCATGTGCTCCATGACAATTCAAAACACATAGAGATCCGATATCATTACAACTGTGATATGGTGCAGAGAGGAGCCATAAAACTCCAGTATGTTAGCATAGATGAACATGTTGTTGATGTGTTGACCAAGCCTCTATATCATGTAAAGTTTGAGAACTTTCGATATAATATTGTTGTAGTCCGAAAGGACCTCCCTCGAAAGGGGGAGTAGTGTTCTGATGCCAACCTAGTGTTGAATATTTCCAACTTCGTGTTGATGTTGTTGTTATTCCAACCTAGTGATAAATATTTATAGCTTCACAATGATGTTGTTGTGATTCCAGCCTTGTGCTGAAGATTTCCAACTTCATGCTAATGTTGTTGTGAAGCCAACCCCGTGCTGAATATTTCTAGCTTCATGTTGATGTAGTTGATATTCCATCTTCATGCTAAATATTTCCAGCCTTGTGTTGATGTTGTTGATATGCCAGCTTCATGATGAATATTTCCAACCTAGTGTTGATGTTGATGATGCTCCAGCCTTCGTGTTGTGACGTTGTTGTTGTTGATTATGATCCATCCTTTGTGTTGTGATATTACTTTTGTTGATGTTGTATCAACCTTGTGTTGTTATTGATGATGATGTATTAGTGTTATACTAATCCATGTTGATGCAGATGATGATAATGCCATTCCATCTCCCTGCTGTGAATGATGATATTGATGATGAGAAAAACTTCCAATGATTTATAGATATGCCAGTCAATGTTCCATATGTTGTTGATGTTGCTGCCCTCTCTCTCTCTCTCTTGATGATGTTGTAGAATATCCTTCTTGTTAAGGGGGACTGTTGAAATATTGTAAATGAAAAGAGTATTTTATTTATTATTGATTTATTATCCATTAAATCAATCCCCTTTTGTGGATTGATCATTTCGGGAATTGTAATTGACCAAATCCCCTTTTGTGGATTGATCATTTCGGGAATTGTAATTGACCAAATCCCCTTTTGTGGATTGGTCAAACCCTAAATATATTATGCAAATTGATAAGTCGGCCCCTAGGAAATTTAAAGTGGTTTTAACCACCCAGAAGACAAGTCGGCCCTGCCCAGTGAAGAGAAAACTTTCCATATCCTGCCAGTTTATATAAAGAAAGGAAGCCAACGCCTCATTTGATCACTCACTCGGCTCACTCATCTAGTGCGCAAGTTTGAAAGAAGCTGTAGTTACCAGTTTCCAGAATAAGGAAGAGAGAGAGGTGCATTGCAAAGTAAAGGATATTCTTTAGTGTTTGGTTTATTGTCTTGACATTGTATTGGACATCTATATTAAGGATTTTTTTTTTGGGTTTTCTTCCCCATGAGGGTTTCCTAGGTTAAATGGTGTGTATCTTGTGATTGTGTTTCTCTTAGTGATCCTATATATGTTATGGTTATCTAGTAAATTGAAAAGAAGCCTAATAATAGATTAAACCTTAACACTTCCTTCTCCAGCATGCTCTCCATCTCATGAGTCACAACATGCCCTAGTCTTGTTATGCTTGAAATATTTCTCAAGTATCTACTCAAAATCTCTCTCTCTATGCTCTCTTTGAGTTGTGTCTCCTTCCTAACCTTACCCTTGAGCTCTCTCTCCCAACCAGTTCCCTCCATGATCTCTCTCTCCTTCGTAACCCTACTCATGATCTCTCTCTCCCAGTTCCCTTCCTTCTCTGCCTCCTTCCTTCTCTAGTGTTCCCTCCATCTCACGAGTCGTAGCATGCCCTAGTCTCCTTGCGCCTAAAATAAATGAAGTTTACTTAGACTGGTTTGATTGGATCTCACTCGCATCGATGAAATGGAGAAATGTATATTGATGTGATATGGAAACCATGTATAT
The DNA here is from genome assembly GCA_009831015.1 of Picea engelmannii. Classification (NCBI taxonomy): domain Eukaryota; kingdom Viridiplantae; phylum Streptophyta; class Pinopsida; order Pinales; family Pinaceae; genus Picea; species Picea engelmannii. The sequence goes on along the minus strand of ML787706.1, from coordinate 437,334 downwards.
TAACTATATATTCTCCTTTTCATTATTTTCATGCCATAAAATCTCCCTCCAAATTTTGAATCTATCATCTATCAAGAGGTGGAATACCATGTCACACTTAATGGGGTATGACATTTGTGTGACTTAACAACCATTATGCAATTCCTTATTCAAACATTCCCCTTAGAGGTGTGCTAGTCCAGAAGGGGAAAATGATCCACTTAGGGTAATTTCATCCTAGTGGAGACAATAAAAATTCCCCAATTTCATTGATCGAGCAAGTCCCCATTGACAACCCAAAGAATAATAATTATCCATTCTATCTATAAGTATAACTATAAATGTATTTGAACTTAGTTGATCATAGAGACACCTTTTATAGTTCAATATGGAGGAGATGTGTAATGTAACATAACGCTAAATTCAATGTACATCGATCAAATATAATAGTTACAAAAAAAAAAACGTGTGAAGCTGGGCCTGATTCACATTATAAACCATCCTAGATTCATATTAACATAGAATCTATAAATCATTGAGAGGGGTCAAATAAGTTGAGATGAAAACCACTTTTAGAGTGAAAAAACTTGAGTAAAGTTTTGTATGTCAAGGGATTTGATCCCTCTTTACACTTGATAAATCCTAGGATATAAAGATAAATCTAGGTTGGCTAACATTAACAACAGTTTTGTGATAGATAATAAATAAGTTAGTTATCATTTAATCTTGTGTTATTAGGATATTTATCCCAACCAACAATGATGACATTATTGAAATAATCTATCCTATATAATTCTTAATTATTGAAATAATCTATCCTATTGAAATAATTCTTAATGTGAAACATTCCTATATAATGAGTAACCGCCATTGGATATTTGGCCAACATATATAAATGTCATAAACATCGACAATTTAAAAATACATAGAAGGTCTTTATTCCTTTGTGGAGTAAGGATCATCCTCATGCAATGTCCTGAAAAAACTAATGCCACTAATGTCTTCCTTCTTCATTGATGAATTGTCATGAGCACTAAAAACAATTATGTGCATGGAATATATTCATGGTCATCATATTATAAGTTTATATGTGTTGCATTCACATGGAAAATCCAAGACCTAAAATGTAGATGGAATCTTGATTTAAAAGTAGGATAATGAAGAATTATATAACATAACTCTTGAATGAATGGTTTATTCATCAACCATGAGAATAGAGGTTCTTGATTGTTATTATTAGGCTTAGATGATTTATTCCTAAAAATCTAAAGACAAAATACTCACTTATACACCACAAACAATGGTTGTGTTAAGGAATGGTTTGGTACCAATTTGCATTCAAACAATGAATATCCTTATTAGCAATGACATAGGATTTTAAGTGGTCTAGATGCATTCTACAATTTATTACACTAATAATATGGTATCTACAAAAACCACAAAGATAAAATTTGTAGTCACAAGGGTCAACAAACACATCTTATGTACACAAAACCATTATTGGGAATATACACAAAGGATAAATACCCACGATTTGAATATTTGTTCTATAAAATAACAATAAAATATGATGATGATGATGATGACAATACTGACGATGATGATGATGGTGATGATGATGATGGTGATGATGATGATGATGATGGTGGTGATGATGATGATTATGATTATGATGGTGATGATGATGACGATACTGACAATGTCGATGATCATGATGATGATAATGACGACACCGACAACGATGATGATGGCGACAATGACAACGACAATGATGATGACAATGACGATGATGATGACAACGACAATGATGATGACAATGACAATGATGATGATCATGATGATGATGAAATTCATGATGATGATGATGATGAGGAATATGACAATGACGATGATGATGATGATGATGATGATGATGATGATGATGTTGCCAATGTTAATGATAATGCCAATAATAATGTCGACGATGATGATAATAAAAGTGTGCATTGGAAAAATTTATAAACTCATATGATTTGGGTTTCAAAAGTTATCAGTGATAAATTGAAATACAATTTTAAGAATCCTCCAATGGCCTCCCAAGTGGTGATTCAAACTCATCTTCAATGTCTTATCTGACGTGTAAAGTGGGGACAAAGGTTTTGTGGAGACCAATCACTAGTAGGACATAATCTTGGTGAAAGGACGTTATCTTTGCAAGAAAGATATTTGGAAATATATTTTTTTATGTTTGGATGATCCTCTTTAAAATTATACTATCTCTAGTTACCCCAACAATTAGATTTATGGAAGAAAATATTGGAAGGCAATGGCCTCCGATTTTTTTTTTTTTTTTTTTGGACTATGGTGCATGGAAAACTTGAAACAACTAACAATATTTGAAGGTAGGGGCACATTAATGGGCCTTTTGGGTGTCCACTTTACAACTCTTCAAAGGAGAGAATTAATAATATATTTTTGGAATGAGATTTCACCCACCAAGCATGGTCCATATACATTGGTGTGATTCAAATTTATACGAATTCTGGGTTGATATTCAAATACATGATCTAATTTAGACCCATAAGTTAGACCTACACCATGCATGATAGTGATATGAGGAAGTTCAAACAAAAAGAGGATGAGATTGGATATATAGAGTGGGTGTGTGAGTCATATTTAAGTTTGGAAACCCTCCCATTCATCAAGGCATGAAAATAGTCTATCCATGTCAAATTTCAATGCATACAAAAACAATTTGAAAAAATTTGAACATTGGCACCATTCACAAGTCATGTTGTTGTTGATGTCTAGTCCTAGTACAATGCATTTTTGTTGTTTCTTTTAAAAATCATTTGAGACACACATTCCCGCATATAGTACTACAAGGGCATGCAATAACATTGATAAAAAGGAACTTGATAAATTTTACAAGATTCATCAGTTATTTCTTATCTTTGTTTTTTTCTCTCATCTAAGTACTTTTTTTCTTCAATATTTTAGATATATTTTAGTATGAAATCATTATTTAAATACAAAATATCATCTAGTGCCTTCTTCTTGCCACCAAATGAATGTAGAACAACTATAAACACATGTATACTTCCTGTAAAAGATACCCAAAATACATATTACTTTAAATATTATAAAAAATAAATAAATAAGTGATGGATAACTGCTTCCTCTAGGTAAATTTGTTGTTCCACTTCCATAGCTTCCTTGAAATGGTGCATAGTCTCTTCATGTGGGATGCCTGAGATGAGTGTTGGAGGCACACTGATTTGAGTTTGTTCATAAAGATTCCTTACGTAGATTGAGAACAAAATTCCTGAGCATGCTAAAATTTGCTTAAAATTCATCAATTTTATGTTTTTGTTGTACCAACAGACTCTTTATTCTTTCATTTTGAGTTTCACATTACTTTTCATTACCATGGATACACAAAAGCGTTTCCTAAAGTGCTATATTATTTCTTTGAAGGGTGTCCTTCATAAAATCCTTCTGATTTCCAGCAGGTCCCTTGAATACATGTGAATAGATAGTGAAAACATAAGAGATATGCAAAGAGGGCTAGATCCAAGGATATAAAGGCCTAATTAGACTGCAAAACAACCAGTGAGCTTGATACAAATTCTACCGAAAATAGAACTAAAGAGAATCAAGAGAATGGACCAAGAGAAATGAACCCAAGACTTGAGACTTAGCCTCCCAAGCCCCAACTCACAAATTTTGTTGTTGAGATATAAGGCCTGAAACTATAGACCCTGAAGGAGCATGAGAAAATATTCTAGAATCCCACCATTAACTACCCAGAACCAAGAATTGTTGATGTAAAGGGGAAAATACAAATATTTGTTAAGAAATAAAATAGAGCTCAAGGCATGGGGATTATCTTCCCAAACCCCATATCTTATTAAGCAAGAAAATAGAGTTAAATTCTTGAGAATTGTCTTCCCAAGCCCCAACTCTTGATAGCTGACACACAATAAAATATACCAAATCCATAACCAAATGAATAGAACTTGAAAATAGTTGGGAGAAAAATTATAATGACTCAATGAAAACCAAGGTAGTATAAAGAGAATTACCTGAGAGATAAGGCCACCAATCTTCCTAAGAAACATGAAACTACATAATGAAGAATTCAAAGTAGGAACCACAACCAATGCTACCACCATGAACAAACTAGGATTTAACTAAATCAATTGAATCCTATATCTCACCTATCCTTCCAACCCGTCGCTACTAATATCCCACCTCACATGCATGAGAAAATAATGAGAGAACAAGTGATAGGAATCTCATGTCACAACTTGGAGCTTGTGTCCTTGCGTATTAATTTTGCATGCTTGGATGCGAGGACTTCACATGCCAATCCATATGGATCTTAAATAAAATACTAGATGTCTCAAAGTTTTGGTCTATCATAAACATTAGGGGATGTGGGTGAAGTTAGAAACCCCATTCTTTAATAATTTTTCTTGCGCTAATTGATTGACCTCATTCGCTAATTGGTCGGCCAACCCATTGTTTTATTTTACTAGCACATGATAAAATGATACCTTGGAAAACGATTGAGCTACTTTGTTTATCCAAGAAACAATGGAGGCCATCCTATAATATCTTGGAGATGTATGACACACATACATTGTATATACAATGTAGAACCTAAAAGAAAAATGAAAAAAGGCTGATGCAAAGTTAAAACTTATGTCACCCAATTTGTGTAATTTGAAATAAAAATAGGGTTTATGGTTTACATGGAATTTATGATGGAAAAAAGTGGGTGTGTGAGTCATATTTGAGTCCATAAAACCTCCTATATAGTTAAGTCATGTGAATAGTCTATCCATGTCAAATTTTAGTGCATAGAGAAACAATTTGAAAAAATTTCAATGTTGGCCCCATTCACAGGTCACTGTTACCCATGTCTAGTCCTAGTACAATGTATTTTCTTTGTTCCTTTTAAAATTTGTTAGACACACACATTCCCACATATATTAATGCAAGGGAATGTAATAACGTCGATAAACAAGTAATAGTTGATAATTTGCACAAGCTTCATCAATGATTTCTTGTCTTTGTTTTTTGCTCTCATCTAAGTACTTCTTTGCTCCATAAATTAAAGACTATTAGTATGAAATCATTATTTAAATACAAAATGTCATCAAGTGCCTTCTTCTTTCCACCAAACGCATGGGCATAATTGGAAAGATGTTGTTTTTGAACAACATAGGCAATGAAAATAAAGAGCACGACCATGATGATGGGTATATTGTTGGCAGTTCCATGAACAACATTAATCTGAGAAATTTTGAATGAAACGAGGTTGAGATCGGATAAATAGAGTGGGTGTGTGAATCATATTTGAGTTTGGAAACCCTCCCATAGAGTCAATGCATGGATATTTAAATCTGAAACTACCATGAAACCATAATGATATTTAAATATGACACTACCATGAAACCATAATGATGCCATCGACGCATGCAATACTTAGCGACATTGATACAACACCATCTCGACATGCATATTTTTATGGTGTTTATTAAGAAATGAATGAAAAGAGGTATTTTTCATCACACATATGACACACATAAATTGTATATACAATGTAGAACCTGAAAGATAAATGAAAAAAGGTTGATGCAAACTTAAAACTTGTGTCACCCAATTTGTGTACTTTGAAAGAAAAATAAGGTTTATGGTTTACATGATGAATTGATAATGGAAACAAGTGGTTTTGTGAGACATATTTGAGTCCAAAAACCCTCCCGTATTGTTAAGGCATGCAAATAGTCTATCCATGTCAAATTTCAATGCATACATAAATAGTTTGAAAAAATTTCAACGTTGGCCCCATTCACAGGTCAATGTTGCCAATGTCTAGTCCTAGTACAATGTATTTTCGTTGTTCCTTTTAAAATTTGTTTGACAAATATGTTCTCGTATATAGTACTGGAAGGACATGAAATAACGTCAATAAATAATTACTAGTTGATAAATTGCACAAACTGCATCAATTATTTCTTTTCTTTGTTTTTTTTCTCTCGTCTAAGTACTTCTTTGCCCCATAAATTAAAGACTATTAGTATGAAATCATAATTTAAATATGAAATGTCATATAGTGCCTTCTTCTTTCCACCAAACACATGGGCATAATTGGCATGATGTTGGATTTGAACAAAATAGGTGATGAAAATAAAGAGCATGACCACGACGATGGGTATATTGTTGGGAGTTCTATGCACACCATTAGTCCAGGAAAGTTCGAATGAGATGATGTCAGGATCAGATATATAGAGTGGGTGTGTGAGTCATATTTGAGTTTGGAAACCCTCCCATATCATCAATGTATGGATATTTAAATATGACACTACCATGAAACCATAATGATATTTAAATCTGACACTACCATGACACCATAACGATGCCATCGACGCATGCAATACTTAGCGACATTGATACAACACCATATCGACATGCATATTTTTATGGTGTTGATTAAAAAATGAATGAAAAGAGGGATTTTTCATCACAACTATGACACACATACATTGTATATACAATGTAGAACTTGAAAGAAAAATGAAAAAAGGTTGATGCAAACTTAAAACTTGTGTC
>ML787706.1:391888-430655 GCA_009831015.1 Picea engelmannii | reverse complement strand
ATTTACATGATCTAGGTTCCTATTCATGCCCCCCTTTCCTCTAGCTTGAGAAGGTTCTACAATTCATTGCAATGACAAACATTGTTGTTTATATCTAAGTACTCAATAACCTTCATTGTACCAAAATAAAACACAATTCAAAAATCCATCCTCTCCTCTTTTTAAGAACACATTATTCAAATACATCCTCTCCTCTTTTTAGTCCTTGTAGAGAAAGGACTATAGTAATCACCTCATGCGAATAATTCATATGTATAGAACATGTAACAAAAAAATATTTAAGTAATGGTAAAGCCATAGAATTTTTTATTTTCCGCCATATTAATTTTTTCTTGAGTTGTACAAATTGTGTAGTTTTTAGTGTTCTTCTTTGAGGGGGAGTTGTACAAGTCGGCCCTGCCCAGTGAAGAGACACCTTTCCAGCTCCTGCCAGTATGTATAAATAAAGGAAGCTAGCGCCTCATTTTATCAATCACTCAACTCACTCATCTAGTGCGCAAGTTTGAAGGAATCTGTTGTTACCAGTTGCCGAAAGAAGGAAGAGAGAGAGGCACATTGCTTAGTAGAGGATATACTCTAGTGTTTGGTTTATTGTCTTGGCATTGTATTGGCTATCTATATTAAGGAATTTTTTGTTGGGTTTTCTTCCCAATGAGGGTTTCCCAAGACAAATGTTGTGTATCTTGTGATTGTGTTTCTCTCAGTGATCTTATCTATGCTATGGTTATCTAGTAAATTGAAAAGAAACTTAATAATAGATTAAACCTTAACATGGTATCAAAGCTAAGCTGAAGAGAGCATATTTCACTGGATAAAGAAAAACATCACTCTTGTCATACAAGAAAATTAGGGCTTTTTATTGAAGAGGAATTTCAGCCCAAAAATCATCTAGAAAAGTGTGCCCTGGCCTAGGGAACTCATTAACACCTTCAGTGCACCTTTTCAGTGGATAGAACTCCCAAAAAGTGAAACCCTAGTTTTCACCGGTACCAGAAATACTAGAAAACCAGAAGTACGAGTCCAAAAATTCGTTGGTCAAGTTTGAAGGGGAAAAAAATGGATTTTCTGAAATCTAACTGCACCAAGCTACTCGCCTCAGCCAAGCGCACCTCTTGGTAAGCTCAAAATCAAATTCTGAGCATGTTCAATTTTTGGTCATTTTCCTAGCTCCAGGTAAAGATGTATGTAAGCACTAAGCTTGTTGACAAGCTAGAAGGTGTGGAAAAATTTCATGCCTTGAAGTATAGGATTGCACTCATTCTTGAAGAGAATGACCTAGCAAGATTCATTAAAGAAGATGTACCAAAACCTACCGATGTTGCAACTAAAGAAAAACACCAAATGGACACAGTTAGGGCCAAAATAATCATTGCAGATTCTATTAAATATCACTTGATTCCTCAAGTGGATTCAAAGAAGACTCCAAAATAAATTTTTGATTCCCTAACCAGATTATATGAAGAAAGGAAAATTAGTCAGAAGATGAATCTAAGGACTCAACTCAAAAGTACAAGGATGTAGAAAGGAGACACAATTCAAGAATATTTCTCCAGAATATCACAATTCAAAGAACAACTAGAAGAAATTGAATATACCATAGATGAATACTAACTCATAATGGAAACCCTTAATGGTCTCACAAGACCCTGGGATGAATTCATCCAAACTATTTGTGCCAGAAAGGAGAAACTACACTTTGACAGTCTTTGGGAAGAATGTGTTCAAGAAGTAACAAGAGTAGCTAACCGAGAAGAATTACTATCAAGAGATGAATATCAAGCCCTAGATACTCATACTAAAGGAGGAAGAAAGAGGTCTTACTTCCAAAAATAAACTCATGAGTCTCACCCCCAAAACAAACTCATACATAAAGAATCTCACCCTTCAAGGAGATTCTATAAGTTTCAGAAAGGTTAAAGAAGAGAAAAAGATTTCTCATTCTACCAATGTTACCATTGTGATAATATGGGACATATTTCTAAGTATTGGCCATCTAGATGAGAAGAATACAAGAAGAGAAACAAGAGGCACCATGCCCATACAATTGAAGATGAAGAGCCACCCACAAAGATGATAAAATAATAGATCAAAGACTATGTCTTAATCTCTACCCTCTCAGGATCAGTGTCACCTGGTGAGGACACTTGGTTCATAGACAGTGGTGCTTCCAAGCACATGATAGGTCAAAGATACATTCTCTCTTTCCTTATAGAAAAGAAGTTTTCCCAGAAAGTTACACTTGGAGATGATTATCAATACCCTATCAAAGGAGTAGGAGAATCAAGTTACAAACTTCATTCAAGGACCCCAATGAAGATGAAGGATGTACTATATGTACCAGGTTTGAAAAAGAACTTATTTTCTATCTCAGCTTTAGAAAAGAAAGGCTTCAGATTTTCCTTCATAGATGGAGAATTTCTTATGTGGCCCAAATGAAAAACCATGGAAGAAGAATTTGTTATTGGAAAAGAAGAAGGTGGCTTGTATAAGATAAAGGGTCACTCAGAAGCAGCCTTGATCCATTCCATTGAGAATCCATGTGAACTTTTGCATAGAATATTATCCCACATCAACTACAAAGAATTACCATATGTAAGCAAGGCAGTCACAGGTCTACCAGAATTCAAGGTTGACCATGAAGGAGTGTGCAATGGATGTGCACAAGGAAAGAACATCAAGAACCCCTTCCCAAAGAGAGATACTAAATCAGAAGGATTCCTAGAGCTCAGTCACTCAGATGTATGTGGCCTAATGCCATGAACCTGCATCAGTGGGTATGTATACTATGCATCTTTTATTGATGACTATTCGCATAAAACCTAGGTTTACTTTTTGAAATCAAAAGATGAAGTGTTCAGTAAATTCAAGGAATTCAAAGCCTTAATAGAGATTTTTTCTGAAATAAATATCAAGATACTCAGGTCAGATAATGTAGGAGAATACACCTCAAAAGATTTTGCAAACTTTTGCAAATATTTCGGGATCAAGAGGGATCTCACCACTCCCTAAAATCCTCAACAAAATGGTGTAGAAAAAAGAAAGAACATAATTATAATGGAAGTAGTGAAGACCATGATCCATGATCAAGATCTTCCAATGCACCTATGGGAAGAAGCAACAATAGAAACAATGTATGTAAAAAACATATTGTCCCATAGTGCACTTGGGTTCAAAACCCCTGAAGATATGTTCTCCGGAAAGAAGCCATAAGTGAGCCATATCAAAATATTTGGTTGCCCAGTACTATTTGTACACATTCCGAAAGAGAAGAGAACCAAGCTAGACCCTTCAGGAAAGAAGGAAATATTTGTTGGATATTGTGAGGTATCCAAGGCCTTCAGAGTTTATATACCAGGTTACCATCATATTTAGATCAACATGGATGTAACCTTTGATGAATATGCAACACTCAAAATCAAGAAGATGTCATATTGAAGAAGTATATGAAGAAGAACCTATGGCTCCCAGAGTTGCAGAACCAGTGAGGGAAGTCATAACTTCCCCTGATGAGACGATTATAAAAGATCATGACATAATAGAATCTCAAGAACCCCCCCAGATGACGATATACCACAAGAGAAAGCCAGCCTGGGCAAGGGAACTTATTCAATATGGAGATAAGTATGGTTCCCTCGAAGGAACCATGAGACAAGTGAAGAAACCCAAACCATTCTCCAGTTATATGGATTTGATGTGTGATATCTTAGAGAAGGAGACTACTTTCTTTGAAGAATCTATTAAGAAGAAAGAATGGGAAGATGCCATGACAAAAGAATACCAATCCATTTAAAAAAATGATGTATGGGAAATAGTTCCCAGACCGAAGAGCAAGGATGTGGTATCTTCCAAATGGATTTTCAAAATAAAACATGTTGTTGATGGAAGTATTGAGAAATATAAAGCAAGGTTTGTTTCTTGTGGATTTTCTCAAAAGGAAGGAATTGATTATGAAGAGAAATTTTCTCATGTATCTAGATACACTTCAATCAAAACCATCATAGCTCTTGCAACTAAAATGAAGTGGAAGTTACACCATATGGACGTGAAAACAACTTTCTTGAATGGTGTCATTGAAGAAGAAGTGTATATAGAACAACCTCAAGGGTTTGAAGTTAAAGAAAGGAAGACTCATGTCTGCAAGTTGAAGAAGGATCTGTATGGATTGAAGCAAGCTCCTAGAGCTTGGTATGGAAGGGTTGACAGTTTCCTGATGAGATTGAGATTTACCAAGAGTAAATATAATTCTAACCTCTACTTCAAGGTTATGAATGATGAGACTGTTATATTGTTGTTGTATGTGGATGACTTATTCTTAACTAGAGAAGAAAATATCATCACTGATTGTAAGAGGAAGTTCGTTGCAAAATTTGAGATGAAAGACCTTGACCTAATGTACTATTTATTAGGTCTTGAGGTCTGGCAGAGCCTAGAGAAGATCTTCCTTAACCAAGGGAAATATGCAGTTGAAATATTGAAGAGATTTGATATGTTGGAGTGAAAATCCATGACTAAATCCATGGAAACAAAGTTGAAGCTCCTGGTTGACACTTCTTCAGAATTGATTGATTCTACGATGTATAGACAGGTCATTGGATCATTGATGTATTTGACGAACACCATGCCAGATATATGTTTTTTTGTGAACACCTTGAGTCAGTTTCTGGTAGAGCCTATACGTGTTGACCTAGTTGCTGTAAAACATGTGATGAGGTACCTTAAGGGTACATTAGATTGTGGTCTCGGTTATAATGGAGATCATGACTTTAGACTCGGTGGTTATACCGATTCAGATTGGGCTGGAAGTATCTCTGATAGAAAGAGCACTTCAGGATGTTGTTTCAGTCTAGGGTTGTCCATGATCTCATGGTAGAGTAGGAAGAAATCAAGCATTGCTCTCAGCACAGTAGAAGCAGAATACATTGTTGCATGTTCCGCCACTTGTGAAGCCATATGGCTTCAGAATTTGTTGACAGATATATTCAATCTAGATATGGAAGAAACCATGATCCTATGTGATAACCAGAGTTGCATAAAGATGACAGAGAACCATGTGCTCCATGACAATTCAAAACACATAGAGATCCGATATCATTACAACTGTGATATGGTGCAGAGAGGAGCCATAAAACTCCAGTATGTTAGCATAGATGAACATGTTGTTGATGTGTTGACCAAGCCTCTATATCATGTAAAGTTTGAGAACTTTCGATATAATATTGTTGTAGTCCGAAAGGACCTCCCTCGAAAGGGGGAGTAGTGTTCTGATGCCAACCTAGTGTTGAATATTTCCAACTTCGTGTTGATGTTGTTGTTATTCCAACCTAGTGATAAATATTTATAGCTTCACAATGATGTTGTTGTGATTCCAGCCTTGTGCTGAAGATTTCCAACTTCATGCTAATGTTGTTGTGAAGCCAACCCCGTGCTGAATATTTCTAGCTTCATGTTGATGTAGTTGATATTCCATCTTCATGCTAAATATTTCCAGCCTTGTGTTGATGTTGTTGATATGCCAGCTTCATGATGAATATTTCCAACCTAGTGTTGATGTTGATGATGCTCCAGCCTTCGTGTTGTGACGTTGTTGTTGTTGATTATGATCCATCCTTTGTGTTGTGATATTACTTTTGTTGATGTTGTATCAACCTTGTGTTGTTATTGATGATGATGTATTAGTGTTATACTAATCCATGTTGATGCAGATGATGATAATGCCATTCCATCTCCCTGCTGTGAATGATGATATTGATGATGAGAAAAACTTCCAATGATTTATAGATATGCCAGTCAATGTTCCATATGTTGTTGATGTTGCTGCCCTCTCTCTCTCTCTCTTGATGATGTTGTAGAATATCCTTCTTGTTAAGGGGGACTGTTGAAATATTGTAAATGAAAAGAGTATTTTATTTATTATTGATTTATTATCCATTAAATCAATCCCCTTTTGTGGATTGATCATTTCGGGAATTGTAATTGACCAAATCCCCTTTTGTGGATTGATCATTTCGGGAATTGTAATTGACCAAATCCCCTTTTGTGGATTGGTCAAACCCTAAATATATTATGCAAATTGATAAGTCGGCCCCTAGGAAATTTAAAGTGGTTTTAACCACCCAGAAGACAAGTCGGCCCTGCCCAGTGAAGAGAAAACTTTCCATATCCTGCCAGTTTATATAAAGAAAGGAAGCCAACGCCTCATTTGATCACTCACTCGGCTCACTCATCTAGTGCGCAAGTTTGAAAGAAGCTGTAGTTACCAGTTTCCAGAATAAGGAAGAGAGAGAGGTGCATTGCAAAGTAAAGGATATTCTTTAGTGTTTGGTTTATTGTCTTGACATTGTATTGGACATCTATATTAAGGATTTTTTTTTTGGGTTTTCTTCCCCATGAGGGTTTCCTAGGTTAAATGGTGTGTATCTTGTGATTGTGTTTCTCTTAGTGATCCTATATATGTTATGGTTATCTAGTAAATTGAAAAGAAGCCTAATAATAGATTAAACCTTAACACTTCCTTCTCCAGCATGCTCTCCATCTCATGAGTCACAACATGCCCTAGTCTTGTTATGCTTGAAATATTTCTCAAGTATCTACTCAAAATCTCTCTCTCTATGCTCTCTTTGAGTTGTGTCTCCTTCCTAACCTTACCCTTGAGCTCTCTCTCCCAACCAGTTCCCTCCATGATCTCTCTCTCCTTCGTAACCCTACTCATGATCTCTCTCTCCCAGTTCCCTTCCTTCTCTGCCTCCTTCCTTCTCTAGTGTTCCCTCCATCTCACGAGTCGTAGCATGCCCTAGTCTCCTTGCGCCTAAAATAAATGAAGTTTACTTAGACTGGTTTGATTGGATCTCACTCGCATCGATGAAATGGAGAAATGTATATTGATGTGATATGGAAACCATGTATATTAACTATATATTCTCCTTTTCATTATTTTCATGCCATAAAATCTCCCTCCAAATTTTGAATCTATCATCTATCAAGAGGTGGAATACCATGTCACACTTAATGGGGTATGACATTTGTGTGACTTAACAACCATTATGCAATTCCTTATTCAAACATTCCCCTTAGAGGTGTGCTAGTCCAGAAGGGGAAAATGATCCACTTAGGGTAATTTCATCCTAGTGGAGACAATAAAAATTCCCCAATTTCATTGATCGAGCAAGTCCCCATTGACAACCCAAAGAATAATAATTATCCATTCTATCTATAAGTATAACTATAAATGTATTTGAACTTAGTTGATCATAGAGACACCTTTTATAGTTCAATATGGAGGAGATGTGTAATGTAACATAACGCTAAATTCAATGTACATCGATCAAATATAATAGTTACAAAAAAAAAAACGTGTGAAGCTGGGCCTGATTCACATTATAAACCATCCTAGATTCATATTAACATAGAATCTATAAATCATTGAGAGGGGTCAAATAAGTTGAGATGAAAACCACTTTTAGAGTGAAAAAACTTGAGTAAAGTTTTGTATGTCAAGGGATTTGATCCCTCTTTACACTTGATAAATCCTAGGATATAAAGATAAATCTAGGTTGGCTAACATTAACAACAGTTTTGTGATAGATAATAAATAAGTTAGTTATCATTTAATCTTGTGTTATTAGGATATTTATCCCAACCAACAATGATGACATTATTGAAATAATCTATCCTATATAATTCTTAATTATTGAAATAATCTATCCTATTGAAATAATTCTTAATGTGAAACATTCCTATATAATGAGTAACCGCCATTGGATATTTGGCCAACATATATAAATGTCATAAACATCGACAATTTAAAAATACATAGAAGGTCTTTATTCCTTTGTGGAGTAAGGATCATCCTCATGCAATGTCCTGAAAAAACTAATGCCACTAATGTCTTCCTTCTTCATTGATGAATTGTCATGAGCACTAAAAACAATTATGTGCATGGAATATATTCATGGTCATCATATTATAAGTTTATATGTGTTGCATTCACATGGAAAATCCAAGACCTAAAATGTAGATGGAATCTTGATTTAAAAGTAGGATAATGAAGAATTATATAACATAACTCTTGAATGAATGGTTTATTCATCAACCATGAGAATAGAGGTTCTTGATTGTTATTATTAGGCTTAGATGATTTATTCCTAAAAATCTAAAGACAAAATACTCACTTATACACCACAAACAATGGTTGTGTTAAGGAATGGTTTGGTACCAATTTGCATTCAAACAATGAATATCCTTATTAGCAATGACATAGGATTTTAAGTGGTCTAGATGCATTCTACAATTTATTACACTAATAATATGGTATCTACAAAAACCACAAAGATAAAATTTGTAGTCACAAGGGTCAACAAACACATCTTATGTACACAAAACCATTATTGGGAATATACACAAAGGATAAATACCCACGATTTGAATATTTGTTCTATAAAATAACAATAAAATATGATGATGATGATGATGACAATACTGACGATGATGATGATGGTGATGATGATGATGGTGATGATGATGATGATGATGGTGGTGATGATGATGATTATGATTATGATGGTGATGATGATGACGATACTGACAATGTCGATGATCATGATGATGATAATGACGACACCGACAACGATGATGATGGCGACAATGACAACGACAATGATGATGACAATGACGATGATGATGACAACGACAATGATGATGACAATGACAATGATGATGATCATGATGATGATGAAATTCATGATGATGATGATGATGAGGAATATGACAATGACGATGATGATGATGATGATGATGATGATGATGATGATGTTGCCAATGTTAATGATAATGCCAATAATAATGTCGACGATGATGATAATAAAAGTGTGCATTGGAAAAATTTATAAACTCATATGATTTGGGTTTCAAAAGTTATCAGTGATAAATTGAAATACAATTTTAAGAATCCTCCAATGGCCTCCCAAGTGGTGATTCAAACTCATCTTCAATGTCTTATCTGACGTGTAAAGTGGGGACAAAGGTTTTGTGGAGACCAATCACTAGTAGGACATAATCTTGGTGAAAGGACGTTATCTTTGCAAGAAAGATATTTGGAAATATATTTTTTTATGTTTGGATGATCCTCTTTAAAATTATACTATCTCTAGTTACCCCAACAATTAGATTTATGGAAGAAAATATTGGAAGGCAATGGCCTCCGATTTTTTTTTTTTTTTTTTTGGACTATGGTGCATGGAAAACTTGAAACAACTAACAATATTTGAAGGTAGGGGCACATTAATGGGCCTTTTGGGTGTCCACTTTACAACTCTTCAAAGGAGAGAATTAATAATATATTTTTGGAATGAGATTTCACCCACCAAGCATGGTCCATATACATTGGTGTGATTCAAATTTATACGAATTCTGGGTTGATATTCAAATACATGATCTAATTTAGACCCATAAGTTAGACCTACACCATGCATGATAGTGATATGAGGAAGTTCAAACAAAAAGAGGATGAGATTGGATATATAGAGTGGGTGTGTGAGTCATATTTAAGTTTGGAAACCCTCCCATTCATCAAGGCATGAAAATAGTCTATCCATGTCAAATTTCAATGCATACAAAAACAATTTGAAAAAATTTGAACATTGGCACCATTCACAAGTCATGTTGTTGTTGATGTCTAGTCCTAGTACAATGCATTTTTGTTGTTTCTTTTAAAAATCATTTGAGACACACATTCCCGCATATAGTACTACAAGGGCATGCAATAACATTGATAAAAAGGAACTTGATAAATTTTACAAGATTCATCAGTTATTTCTTATCTTTGTTTTTTTCTCTCATCTAAGTACTTTTTTTCTTCAATATTTTAGATATATTTTAGTATGAAATCATTATTTAAATACAAAATATCATCTAGTGCCTTCTTCTTGCCACCAAATGAATGTAGAACAACTATAAACACATGTATACTTCCTGTAAAAGATACCCAAAATACATATTACTTTAAATATTATAAAAAATAAATAAATAAGTGATGGATAACTGCTTCCTCTAGGTAAATTTGTTGTTCCACTTCCATAGCTTCCTTGAAATGGTGCATAGTCTCTTCATGTGGGATGCCTGAGATGAGTGTTGGAGGCACACTGATTTGAGTTTGTTCATAAAGATTCCTTACGTAGATTGAGAACAAAATTCCTGAGCATGCTAAAATTTGCTTAAAATTCATCAATTTTATGTTTTTGTTGTACCAACAGACTCTTTATTCTTTCATTTTGAGTTTCACATTACTTTTCATTACCATGGATACACAAAAGCGTTTCCTAAAGTGCTATATTATTTCTTTGAAGGGTGTCCTTCATAAAATCCTTCTGATTTCCAGCAGGTCCCTTGAATACATGTGAATAGATAGTGAAAACATAAGAGATATGCAAAGAGGGCTAGATCCAAGGATATAAAGGCCTAATTAGACTGCAAAACAACCAGTGAGCTTGATACAAATTCTACCGAAAATAGAACTAAAGAGAATCAAGAGAATGGACCAAGAGAAATGAACCCAAGACTTGAGACTTAGCCTCCCAAGCCCCAACTCACAAATTTTGTTGTTGAGATATAAGGCCTGAAACTATAGACCCTGAAGGAGCATGAGAAAATATTCTAGAATCCCACCATTAACTACCCAGAACCAAGAATTGTTGATGTAAAGGGGAAAATACAAATATTTGTTAAGAAATAAAATAGAGCTCAAGGCATGGGGATTATCTTCCCAAACCCCATATCTTATTAAGCAAGAAAATAGAGTTAAATTCTTGAGAATTGTCTTCCCAAGCCCCAACTCTTGATAGCTGACACACAATAAAATATACCAAATCCATAACCAAATGAATAGAACTTGAAAATAGTTGGGAGAAAAATTATAATGACTCAATGAAAACCAAGGTAGTATAAAGAGAATTACCTGAGAGATAAGGCCACCAATCTTCCTAAGAAACATGAAACTACATAATGAAGAATTCAAAGTAGGAACCACAACCAATGCTACCACCATGAACAAACTAGGATTTAACTAAATCAATTGAATCCTATATCTCACCTATCCTTCCAACCCGTCGCTACTAATATCCCACCTCACATGCATGAGAAAATAATGAGAGAACAAGTGATAGGAATCTCATGTCACAACTTGGAGCTTGTGTCCTTGCGTATTAATTTTGCATGCTTGGATGCGAGGACTTCACATGCCAATCCATATGGATCTTAAATAAAATACTAGATGTCTCAAAGTTTTGGTCTATCATAAACATTAGGGGATGTGGGTGAAGTTAGAAACCCCATTCTTTAATAATTTTTCTTGCGCTAATTGATTGACCTCATTCGCTAATTGGTCGGCCAACCCATTGTTTTATTTTACTAGCACATGATAAAATGATACCTTGGAAAACGATTGAGCTACTTTGTTTATCCAAGAAACAATGGAGGCCATCCTATAATATCTTGGAGATGTATGACACACATACATTGTATATACAATGTAGAACCTAAAAGAAAAATGAAAAAAGGCTGATGCAAAGTTAAAACTTATGTCACCCAATTTGTGTAATTTGAAATAAAAATAGGGTTTATGGTTTACATGGAATTTATGATGGAAAAAAGTGGGTGTGTGAGTCATATTTGAGTCCATAAAACCTCCTATATAGTTAAGTCATGTGAATAGTCTATCCATGTCAAATTTTAGTGCATAGAGAAACAATTTGAAAAAATTTCAATGTTGGCCCCATTCACAGGTCACTGTTACCCATGTCTAGTCCTAGTACAATGTATTTTCTTTGTTCCTTTTAAAATTTGTTAGACACACACATTCCCACATATATTAATGCAAGGGAATGTAATAACGTCGATAAACAAGTAATAGTTGATAATTTGCACAAGCTTCATCAATGATTTCTTGTCTTTGTTTTTTGCTCTCATCTAAGTACTTCTTTGCTCCATAAATTAAAGACTATTAGTATGAAATCATTATTTAAATACAAAATGTCATCAAGTGCCTTCTTCTTTCCACCAAACGCATGGGCATAATTGGAAAGATGTTGTTTTTGAACAACATAGGCAATGAAAATAAAGAGCACGACCATGATGATGGGTATATTGTTGGCAGTTCCATGAACAACATTAATCTGAGAAATTTTGAATGAAACGAGGTTGAGATCGGATAAATAGAGTGGGTGTGTGAATCATATTTGAGTTTGGAAACCCTCCCATAGAGTCAATGCATGGATATTTAAATCTGAAACTACCATGAAACCATAATGATATTTAAATATGACACTACCATGAAACCATAATGATGCCATCGACGCATGCAATACTTAGCGACATTGATACAACACCATCTCGACATGCATATTTTTATGGTGTTTATTAAGAAATGAATGAAAAGAGGTATTTTTCATCACACATATGACACACATAAATTGTATATACAATGTAGAACCTGAAAGATAAATGAAAAAAGGTTGATGCAAACTTAAAACTTGTGTCACCCAATTTGTGTACTTTGAAAGAAAAATAAGGTTTATGGTTTACATGATGAATTGATAATGGAAACAAGTGGTTTTGTGAGACATATTTGAGTCCAAAAACCCTCCCGTATTGTTAAGGCATGCAAATAGTCTATCCATGTCAAATTTCAATGCATACATAAATAGTTTGAAAAAATTTCAACGTTGGCCCCATTCACAGGTCAATGTTGCCAATGTCTAGTCCTAGTACAATGTATTTTCGTTGTTCCTTTTAAAATTTGTTTGACAAATATGTTCTCGTATATAGTACTGGAAGGACATGAAATAACGTCAATAAATAATTACTAGTTGATAAATTGCACAAACTGCATCAATTATTTCTTTTCTTTGTTTTTTTTCTCTCGTCTAAGTACTTCTTTGCCCCATAAATTAAAGACTATTAGTATGAAATCATAATTTAAATATGAAATGTCATATAGTGCCTTCTTCTTTCCACCAAACACATGGGCATAATTGGCATGATGTTGGATTTGAACAAAATAGGTGATGAAAATAAAGAGCATGACCACGACGATGGGTATATTGTTGGGAGTTCTATGCACACCATTAGTCCAGGAAAGTTCGAATGAGATGATGTCAGGATCAGATATATAGAGTGGGTGTGTGAGTCATATTTGAGTTTGGAAACCCTCCCATATCATCAATGTATGGATATTTAAATATGACACTACCATGAAACCATAATGATATTTAAATCTGACACTACCATGACACCATAACGATGCCATCGACGCATGCAATACTTAGCGACATTGATACAACACCATATCGACATGCATATTTTTATGGTGTTGATTAAAAAATGAATGAAAAGAGGGATTTTTCATCACAACTATGACACACATACATTGTATATACAATGTAGAACTTGAAAGAAAAATGAAAAAAGGTTGATGCAAACTTAAAACTTGTGTCGCCCAATTTGTGTACTTTGAAAGAAACATAGGGTTTATGGTTTACATGATGAATTGATGATGGAAGCAAGTGGGTGAGTGAGTCATATTTGAGTCCATAAACCCTCCCATATCATTAAGGTATGAAAATAGTCTATCCATGTCAAATTTTAGTGCATAGAGAAACAATTTGAAAAAAATTCAGCATTGGCCCCATTCACAGGTCATTGTTGCCCATGTCTAGTCCTAGTACAATGTATTTTCGTTGTTCCTTTTAAAATTCATTTTACAGACAATTTCCCACATCTAGTACTGTAAGGGCATGTAATAACGTCGATAAATAAGTACTAGTTGATAATTTTCACAAACTTCATCTGTTATTTCTTGTCTTTGTTTTTTTCTCTCATCTAAATACTTCTTTGCTCCATAAATTAAAAACTATTATTATGAAATCATTATTTAAATACGAAATGTCATCAAGCTCATTATTCTTTCCACCAAATGCATGTGCCTAATTGGCATGACGCTAGTTTTGAACAACATAGGCGATGAAAATAAAGAGCATGACCATGGATATGGGTATATTGTTGGGAGTTCCATGAAAAACATTAATCTAAGAAAGTTCGAATGAAACGAGGTCGGGATCAGATATATAGAGTGGGTGTGTGAGTCATATTTGAGTTTGTAAACCCTCCCATATTGTCAATGCATGGATATTTAAATCTGACATCACCATGCCACCATAATTGTATTTAAATATGACACTACCATGACACCATAATTATATTTAAATATGACACTACCATGACATCATAGTTATATTTAAATATGAAACTACCATGAAACCATAATGATGCCATCAATGCATGTAATACTTAGTGACATTGATACAACACCATCTCGACATGCATATTTTTATGCTGTTGATTAAACAATGAATGAAAAGAGGTATTTTTCATGATAACTATGACACACATACAATTTATATATAATGTAGAACCTGAAAGAAAAATGAAAAAAAGGATGATGCAAACTTAAAACTTGTGTCACCCAATTAGTTTACTTTGAAAGAAAAATAGGGTTTATGGTTTGCATGATGAATTGATGATGGAAAAAAGTGGGTTTGTGAGTAATATTTGAGTCTAGAAACCCTCCCATATCATTAATGCATGTACATAGTCTATCCATGTCAAATTTTAGTGCATACATAAACAATTTGAAAAAAATTCAACGTTGGCCCATTCACGAGTCATTGTTGCCCATGTCTAGTCCTAGTACAATATATTTTCGTTGTTCCTTTTAAAATTTGTTCGACACAGAAGTTCCCACATCTAGTACTGCAAGGACATGTAATAACGTTGATAACAATTACTAGTTGATAAATTGCACACGCTTCATCAATTATTTCTTGTCTTTGTTTTTTGCTCTCATCTAAGTACTTTTTTGCTCCATAAATTAAAGACTATTAGTACAAAATAATCATTTAAATAGGAAATGTCATATAGCACCTTCTTCTTGCCACCAAACACATGGGACTAATTGGAATGATGTTTGTTTTTAACAACATAGGATATGAAAATAAAGAGCATGACCACAATGATGGGTATATTGTTGGGAGTTCCATGCACGCCATTAATCCGAGAAAGTTTGAATGAAATGAGGTTAGGATCAGATATATAGAGTGGGTGTGTCAGTCATATTTGAGTTTGGAAACCCTCCCATATATTCAATGTATTCATATTTGAATATGACACTACCATGACACCATAATTATGCCATCGACATGCAATACTTAGTGACATTGATACAACACCATCTCAACATTCATATTTTTATGGTGTTGATCAAACAATGAATGAAAAGAGAGATTTTTCATCAGAAATATGACACACATACATTGTATATATAATGTAGAACCTGAAAGAAAAGTGAAAAAAAGGTTGATGCAAACTTAAAACTTGTGTCACCCAATTTGTGTACTTTGAAAGAAAAATAGGGTTTATGGTTTAAATGATGAATTGATGATGGAAACAAGTGGGTGTGTGATTCATATTTGAGTCCAAAAACCCTCCCATATAGTTAAGGAATGTGAATAGTCTATCCATGTAAAATTTCAATGCATATTGAAACAACTTGAAAAAATTTCAATGTTGGCCCCATTCACATGTCATTGTTGCCCATGTCTAGTCCTAGTACAATGTCTTTTCGTTGTTCCTTTCAAAATTCGTTCAACACACACGTTCCCAGATATAATACTTCAAGGACATGTAATAATGTCGATAAACAAGTACTAGTTGATAAATTGCACAAGCTTCATCATTTATATCTTATATTTGTTTTTTGCTCTCATCTAAGTACTTCCTTGCTCCATAAATTAAAGACTATTTGTACATAATCATTATTTAAATATGAAATGTCATATAACACCTTCTTTTTACCTCCAAATGCATGGGCCTAATTGGCATGATGTTGGTTTTGAACAACATGGGCAATGAAAATAAAGAGCATGACCATGACGATGGGTATATTGTTGGGAGTTCCATGCACGACATTAATTTGAGAAAGTTCGAACGAAAACAATTCGGGATCAGATATATAGAGTCAGTGTGTGAGTCATATTTGAGTTTGAAAACCCTCCCATATCGTCAATGCAAGAATATTTTAGTATGAAACTACCATGACACCATAATGATATTTAAATCTGACACTAACATGACACCATAATGATTCCATTGATGCATGCAATACTTAGCAACATTGATACAAAACCACTTCTGTATCCATATTTTTATGGTGTTGATTAAAAAATGAATGAAAATATGGATTTTTCATCACAACTATGACACACATATATTGTATATACAATGTATAACTTGAAAGAAAAATGCAAAAAGGCTTATGCAAACTTAAAACTTGTGTCACCCAATTTGTGTACCTTGAAAGAAAAATAGAGTTTAAGATTTACATGATGAATTGATGATGGAAAAAAGTGGGTGTGTGAGTCATATTTGATTCCAGAAACACTCCCATATCATTAAGGAATGTGAATATTCTATCCATGTCAAATTTCAATGCATACAAAAATAGTTTGAAAAAATTTCAACATTTCCCCCATTCATAGGTCATTGTTTCCGATGTCTATTCCTAGTACAATGTCTTTTCATTGTTCCTTTTAAAATTCATTTGACATAGACGTTCCCGCATATAGTAGTGCAAGGATGTGTAATAACTTCGATAAACAAGTACTAATTGATAAATTGCACAAGCTTCATCAATTATTTCTTGACTTTGTTTTTTTCTCTCATCTAAGTACTTCTTTGCTCCATAAATTCAAGACTATTAGTACGGAATCATTATTTAAATACAAAATGCCATCTAGCGCCTTCTTCTTTCCAAAAAACACATGGTCCTAATTGGAATGATTATTGTTTTGATAAACATATACGATGAACATAAAGAGCACGACCATGACGATGGGTATATTGTTGGGAGTTCCATGCACAACATTAATCTGAGAAAGTTCAAACGAAACGAGGTCAAGATCGGATATATAGAGTGGGTGTGAGACATATTTGAGTTTATAAACCCTCCCATATCGTAAATGCATGCATATTTAAATATGACACCATAATGATATTTAAATCTGACACTACTATGACACCATAATGATGTCATCGACGCATGCAATACTTATTGACATTAATACAACATCATATCGACATGCATATTTTTATGGTGTTGATTAAACAATGAATGAAAAGAGGGATTTTTCATCACAACTATGACACACATACATTGTATATGCAATGTAGAACCTGAAAGAAAAATGAAAAAAGGATGATGCAAAATTAAAACTTGTGTCACCCAATTTGTGTACATTGAAAGAAAAATAGGGTTTATGGTTTACATGATGAAATGATGATGGAAAAAAGTGGGTGTGTGAGTCATATTCGAGTCCAGAAACCATTCCATATTGTTAAGACATGCGAATAGTCTATCCATGTCAAATTTAAGTGCATACATAAATAGTTTGAAAATATTTCAACGTTGGCCCCATTCATAGGTCACTGTTGCCCATGTCTAGTCCTAGTACAATGTCTTTTCATTGTTCCTTTTAAAATTTGTTCGAAACACATGTTTACACATATAGTATTGGAAGGACATGTAATAATGTCGATAAATAAGTACTAGTTGATAAATTTCAAAAGCTTCATCAATTATTTCTTGTCTTTGTTTTTTTCTCTCATTTAAGTACTTCTTTGCTCCATAAATTAAAGACTATTAGTACATAATCATTATTTAAATACAAAATGTCATCTAGAACCTTTTTCTTGCTACCAAATGCATGGGCCTAATTAGAATGATTCTGGTTTTGAACAACATAGGTGATGAAAATATAGAGCATGAACATGACAATGGGTATTGTTGGGAGTTCCATGTATGACATTAAACCAAGAAAGTTCGAACAAAATGAGTTCAAGATCAGTTATATAGAGTGGGTGTGTGAGTCATATTTTAGTTTTGAAACCCTCCCATATTGTCAATGAATGCATATTTAAATCAGACACTACCATGAAACCATAATGATATTTAAATCTGACACTACCATGACACCATAATGATATTTAAATCTGACACTACCATGACACCGTAATGATGCCATCGACGCATGCAATACTTAGCGACATTGATACAACACCATCTTGACATGCATATTTTTATGGTGTTGATTAAAAAATGAATGCAAATAGGAATTTTTCATCACAACTATGACACACATACATTATATATACAATGTAGAACCTCAAATAAAAATGAAAAAAGGTTGATGCAAACTTAAAACTTGAGTCATGCAATTTATGTACTTTGAAAGAAAAATAGGGTTTATGGTTTACATGATAAATTGATGATGGAAACAAGTGGGTGCTTGAGTCATATTTGAGTCCAGAAACCATTCCATATCGTTAAGGCATGCAAACAGTCTATCCATGTCAAATTTCAGTGCATACATAAACAATTTGAAAAAAATTCAACATTGGCCCCATTCACAGGTCATTGTTGCCCATGTCTAGTCATAGTACAATGTCTTTTCGTTGTTTTTTTTTTTTAAATTGTTTGAAACACATGTTCCCACATCTAGTACTGCAAGGAAATGTAATAATGTTGATAAACTAGTACTAGTTGATAAATTGCAAAAGCTTCATCAATTAGTTCTTGTCTTTGTTTTTTGGTCTCATTTAAGTACTTCTTTTCTCCATATATTAAAGACTATTAGTACAAAATCATTATTTAAATACGAAATGTCATCTAGCACATTCTTCTTGCCACCAAATGCATGAGCCTAATTGCAATGATGTTGGTTTTGAAAAACATAGGCGATGAAAATAAAGAGCATGCCCATGACGAGTATTGTTGGGAGTTCCATGCAGGACATTAAACTGAGAAAGTTTGAACAAAATGAGGTCAGGATCAGATATAGAGAGTGGGTGTGTGAGTCATATTTGAGTTTTGAAACCCTCTCATATTTTCAATGCATGCATATTTAAATTAGACACTACCATGACACCATAATGATATTTAAATATGACACTACGATGACACCATAATGATGCCATCGATGCATGCAATACTTAGCGACATTGATACAACACCATCTAGACATGCATATTTTTATGGTGTTGATTAAAAAATGAATGAAAAGAGGTATTTTTCATCACAACTATGAAACACATACAATGTATATACAATGTAGAACCTCAAATAAAAATGAAAAAAGGATGATAGAAACTTAAAACTTATGTCACCCAATTTGTGTACTTTGAAAGAAAAATAGGGTTTATGGTTTACATGATGAATTGATGATGGAAAAAAGTGGGTGTGTGAGTCACATTTGAGTCCAGAAACCCTACCATATTTTTAAGGCATACAAATAGTCTATCCATGTCAAATTTTAGTGCATAGAGAAACAATTTGAAAAAAATTCAACGCTGGCCCCATTCACAGGTCATTGTTGCCCATGTCTAGTCCTAGTACAATGTCTTTTCGTTGTTCCTTTTAAAATTTGTTCGACACACATGTTCCCTCATATAGTATTGCAAGGACATGTAATAACATCGATAAATAAGTACTAGTTGATAAATTTCACAAGCTTCATCAATTATTTCTTGTCTTTGTTTTTTTCTCTCATCTAAGTACTTCTTTGCTCCATAAATTAAAGAATATTAGTACGAAATCATTATTTAAATACAAAATGTCATATAGCACCTTATTCTTGCCACCAAATGCATGGGACTAATTGGCATGATGTTGGTTTTGAAAAAAATAGGCATTGAAAATAAATCGCACAACCATGACGATGGGTATATTGTTGGGAGTTCCATGCATGACATTAATCCAAGAAAGTTCGTACGAAATGAGGTCGAGATAGGATATATAGAGTGGGTGTGTGAGACATATTTGAGTTTGGAAACACACGTTCCCACATCTAGTACTCCAAGGGAATGCAATAATGTTGATGAAAAGGAACTTGATAAATTGCACAAACACTTCATCAATTATTTGTTGTCTTTTTTCTTTCTCTCATCTAAGTACTTTATTGCTACAATAGTTTAGATATATTTTAGTACATAAGAATTATTTAAATATGAAATATCATCTAACACCTTCTTCTTTCCATAAAATTCATGATGGGCCAAAGTCCCATGTTTTCAAACATTTTCAATGAAGATGCTATAGAAATGAAAAACATGTTCATCGAAACTTCGTTGATGCAATACTATGACAACAATGATGAAATTTACGATCATGATGGTATAAATATGAATGAGCTTCTATTGGTTTCAAGAATAGTTTATACTCTAATGAACAAGGACAGCCACATGAAGGTGGAATCTCATATGGCCCCTCCCCTCCCCCTCACATCACTCTCAATTCCCCAATACCCAATCTATAAAATAGAAAATAATCAAAAGGAACATAGTAAGATTCATGTATAGAAACTACCAAAACAAAAATTAATGAAGGTAAATGAGATTATGTGTTTGTAAATGATATTTTTAGTTTACCACATACTCTAGTATGGTGACTATTTTTAGGTTTCACATAATAATTAAACAACATGTAACATAAGATATAAAAAAGTTGCATAAAACTTAAAAACGTGTAATTAACCCATGACATAAGTAAATTATTTTAAGAGAATAATTCATAAAAATTAAAATATATAGTTACGTACCTGATCCAACTCAACATATGCATCATCCTTATTTTGTATATTTGATGCAGGAGCATCGCTCCAAGCCAACTACACGCCAACCAACCAGCACATCAAAGCGTGCATTCGATGGGAGAGAGAGGCGCAACCTTCTCATTTTTCAAATTTGAAAATGTATTAAATGTTTGTAAGGCCGAAGAGCCAAGTCATGCCTTTGACCAGGCTGAAGTTAGTGTCGCCTTTAATGGCTGACATGTTGATGGGGATCTAGATCCAATTCAGATTAGATGGCCCATTCATTGTAGTTCATTGTAATTAATGAGAGTTGGTGAGGATGGAGGAAAGAGCTTGAGGAGCCCCTCTTTGTATCTAGTAATTAGTCTGTAGAGAGGCAGAGAAGAATAGTAAGTTTTAGAAGGGGAGAAGAGAGCCAAGACTCTATTGCAGTCTGAGCTCGAACACATTGTAATCAGGCATTCTTGATTAATACAAACAGAGCATTTTTTCCTGCATGTTGTTGTCCACATGTTTATGAGTTCATGAATGAATGTCTTTATGTGTGATGATATGTTGTAGATGTATGATAGTTTGCATTTGTAGGTTATAGACATAAGTCGTTGTCTGTTGGGTTCCTTGATTCCAGGTCTATTTCTTTGAGGCTTCATGCAAGAGGTTGCATGACAGAATACTACAGGTTTTGTAAGCCAGTGCAAGGAGTGCACTTCTGAATTCTGTGGATTTAGACAAAGACGTGTCAGGAGGGCGCACCAGCTGAAGTCAATGACTCAAGGAGAATCCTCAAGGTTGTTGAATACCTTGGAGGTAATACTTTGTAGAAGAGATCACACGACATACCAAAATCACTGAGAGATTTTGTAGAAGCTCTACCAGGAGGCATTGAGCAGGTGCATAGAAAGCATAGAGAAGACAGAGTTTCTGAGAATTCTGTATGACTCTGCCGAGAGGGCATTGAGAGAATGCACAGGATGAATTAGGAGAAGAACTCTATTTCGAGTTCGACAAGAAGACAAAATCACTGAGGATTCTGGAAAACTCTGCCAGGAGGGAATTGAGTTGGTGTAGGTGTGCACAGAAAGAACTCTTGTTTGAGTTCAAAAAGGAGAAGAAGTGTCAGGAGGAAGACCTTCACAGGGTTATTGAACACCCTGCAGATTCAACAAGGAGTGCTTGAGCAGGAAGTTGACAGAGGGAATTTCCATCCTTTCAAGAAGAGAAATGGGCAGATACCTTAGGGGTCTAAGCAATTGAAGCTCAAGAGGATAAGGACCTATGCAAGGAGTGCACTAGGCCAACACATAAGAAAAGTGTTGAAAAATAGATAGTCGTCTGAAGGCTCGTCAAGCAGCAGGAGTGGGAGATGAAAGAAGGGACTTATTCTAAAGTCCCAAAGCTTAGGGCAGATAGCACATGTGTGTGTAGAGACTCTGCAAAGAGTACAGAAGTCAAGAAACCTTTCAAGGTTTCAGAGAGGACTAAGCTCAGGAGGAAAAGTGCCTTTGCGCACAAAGCCATAGCTGCAAGGAGTGCATAGGTCGAGAAACCTTTGAGGTTTCAGAGTTGGCAAAGCTCAGGAGGGACAACGTCTTTAGAACACAGGTGGGAGCCAAGGATATAGGCTTCATGGCAGGAGAAAAGGCTGAGACCTTTGATACTTCAAAAATATTCCAAGGAGACGGAAGAAGCACATGTCCAGACATGAGAAACAACTGCCATTAGATCAGCTGGAGAGGACGAGATCTGGACCATTGAATCTATGTCCAGGCAAGCAGGAGGAGAGTGCGTAGGAGAAAGAGATTTGGACTGTTAGATCTGGGCGCATGGACCAATAGAGATCGGATCCAGAAGAAGATGCATGAGGTTTAACCCTCGTATGTGAAGAAGGGAACAAAAATCCTATTTTGGCATTTCGGCTACCGGGAGATACAAAGGGAAAGAGTCGAGACTCTTGACCCATGAAATCCCGAAAGGATCATGACCATCCAACAGGAGGACATGTGGAAAATGGTCGAGGTTTCGGGGAAATTCTAGAAAGGAGGATTTCGGCATTTCGACTACCAGGAATGCAAAGGGTAAGAGTTTGAAACTCTTGACCCATGAAATCCCGAAAAGACACAAGCCATCAGATCAGGAGAGGCTATGAGACATTGATCCCAGTTTGGAGCAGAAGACCAGCATTTTGGGGTTCGGTATTTTGACATTTTGGATACCATAAGTTTGAAGGGGAAAGGAGTTGTTGCAGCTGGGATCGCGAAGTCCCGAAACATGAAAACTTGAAAGCGTTCTAAGGAATTGCGTCGGCCACGGGATAGGGACACATTTTTACATTTCAAGATTCGGCTTTTGAACGATCTCGAAGACAAGGAGCGAGGCACAGAGTGTTGGAAACCCCGAAGTCGCGAAACGTGATGTACATTCGGAGTTGGTTGTGGTCACGGAGGGCACAATCGCATAGACCAGAATTTCAGCATTTCGACATTTCAAAGTTTGGGGAATCAAAGGGTCAAGAAACTCGACAATAGAACTCCCTAAATCACGAAACCCAAAGTACCTTTTTGGAAAGGGTTGCGGTCATGTCTGGTGGCCATGTGAAGTTGAAAGCTCACATATGGTGTATGCTTGTGAAGGTGGAGTTTTCGTGAAGGACCTGTGGATCTGATTCGTTGAAGGTTCAAGTAGGGAACTAAAGGAGTTTCTTCGGCTCGAGGAGAAATCAGAACAATCCTAAGACTGGGAGGTCGCACAGAACCCGCTGAGGTAGGGGGTGTTGCGCCAATGTGGTATCGGAGCTTGATTCTTTGTCTGTATACTGCGACCAGAGGGAGGCAGAGTAGATAAAGAAAATACTTGGATACACATTAGTGTGGTATCAGAGATTGATTTTCTATCTGTATATTGCAGGCAGAACGAGGTAGAAGAGAAGGAGACAACGTGTTGAAGCTCTGTAGAGATTGTTGCAGGTGCACAGCAGTCAAAAGACAGTTAGGTTGACTGTAAGAAAAGGATGGAAGTGCTCTCAGTTGCAGAGTGAAAACAACAGACTTTCCAGGAGGGTAGGTAGAAGGCAGGAAGATGGCTATTGAAGGCCATGGATGAGGTGGAAATAAGAACCATCAGCAGCAATAGAGCAAGGTTGAGATGGACAAAGAACTCACTGAGATAAGGGAGAGGATGGAAGAGCTTGCATTGCAGATGCAATAGGATGAAAAATCGTGATGGGTGTATGAATGGTCCATCAAGACAAAGGTGAAATGGCCGATTCATAAATTGTTGGCCAGAAGACAGCGGAGATTGTTGAGAGGATGGTTGAGGCGTGTTGAAGACCTCAATGAACCAGTGGAGAAGGTGGTTCATGTCTATGAACTAGAAGCTAGGATAAATCTCAGTGATGATGAGGAGAAGATATCACTGGAACATCTCAGAGGCTTCCAGGAGGACAGAGAGGAAATCCCAAGTTACCAGGTGGGCAGGGGAAAAGAAGTGAGATTGTCTGAAAGTATCGGGAGCTCAAAAGTGATTTCATGTCAGTAGGGAGTACTGATGGAGATGGGATCGATTGATCTCATAGACTTCTAGGTGGGCAGTAGAAAAATCCCATGTTGCCAGTTAGGCAGGGGAGAGCAGATGAGACTGACTGAAAGTCTCATGAACTCAGAGGTGAGTTCAGATCAGCAAGAGGAGTTGATAGAGGACGATCATAAGAGCATTCTGATGATTGGAGGGATAAAGGTATTCCTGCCATATAGCCCAGTTGAGGCTAGCATGTGTGTTGTTGAGGCAGCAACATAAAACAGACAGCCAGTAGAGACTGTCATGGAGAGGAGGATGGAGCAGATATCAGAGGCTACCCAAGCAGAGGAAAAGGATCATTCGGAAGAATGGCTCAAAATTTTCAGCCAGGAAGCTAAAGGGGAGACAATTGCAACACTGAAGCTGACAACAAGGGAAGAAGATGGGCATGCAGATAAGATGCTCACTCCATGGGAGAAGGAGTTGGATATGCTGGAGGATTGGTTGAACCATCCAGAGTCAGTAGATGACTCCCATGAGAAGACAGTCATGCAGATGATAGCAGAGGATCATTCTGAGGAATCGCTCAGAATTTTCATCTAGGGAGCTGAACAGATGATGACTGTAATGCCGAGGCATGCAGTAAAAGAAGAAGGAGAATTCTAGTCTGAGGAGCAGCTAGAGGAAGCTGGAGCTGAACCAACAGAAGAATTGGCAGAAGCAAAGCTGTCAGAGAAGGAAGCTGAGCAACAACTCAGTGATAGGATTGCATAATTGGAGTCTACAGTAGAGTGGCAAATCAATGCAGAGTGGAAGAAGATGGCATGTGAGATCTAGTTGATCTACCCATTTGTAGGGAAGAAGTGCAGTGGTGCAAGATGCAAAAGAAGAGTTAGCCATTGGAGCAGTTGGACAAGGTGATAGAGGAAATCAGAAGGATGATGTTGAAGTCAGCACAGGAAGTGGTCAGCAATGAGAAGCTGAGTAGCAAGGGACCTGCAAGAGTAGCAAGGCAACAATAGTAGCGAAGCGATGGAGCAGATGGACAACTCCAGAGAATTGTTTGGGATCAAGGTGGATTTCAACAACGATGTTGGGAAGCTCATGAGAAAGAGCTCATGAATTTTTCACAGATGAGGAGTATGATGCAGGAGCATCGCTCCAAGCCAGCTACACACCAGCCAACCAACACATCAAAGCACACATTCGATGGGAGAGAGAGGCACAACCTTCTCGTTTTTCAAATTTGAAAATGTATTAAATGTTTGTAAGGCCGAAGAGCCAAGTCATGCCTTTGAGCAGGATGAATTTAGTGTCACCTTTAATGGCTAACATGTTGATGGGGATCTAGATCTGATTTAGATTAGATCACCCATTCATTGTAATTCATTGTAATTAATGAGAGTTGGTGAGGATGGAGGAAAGAGCTCGAGGAGCCCCTCTTTGTAAAAACATTTTCTTTGTATCTAGTAATTATTCTGTAGAGAGTCTGTAGAGAGGTAGAGAAGAATAGTAATTTTTAGAAGGGGAGAAGAGAGTCGAGACTCTATTGCAGTCCAATCTCGAAGACATTGTAATCAGGCATTCTTGATTAATACAAACAGAGCATTTTTTCCTGCATGTTGTTGTCCACATGTTTATGAGTTCATGAATGAATGTCTTTATGTGTGATGATATGTTGTAGATGTATGATAGTTTGCATTTGCAGGTTACAGACATAAGTCGTTATCTATTGGGTTCCTTGATTCCAGGTTTGGTTCTTTGAGGCTTCATGCCAGAGGTTGCATGACAGAATACTGCGGGTTCTGTAAGCTAGTGCAAGGAGTTCACTTCTGAATTCTATAGATTTAGACAAAGATGTGCTAGGAGGGCGCACCAGCTAAATTCACTGACTCAAGGAGAATCCTCAAGGTTGTTGAATACCTTGGAGGTAAGACTGTGCAGAAGAGAGCACAGGACAGACCAAAATCATTGAGGGATTCTATAGAAGCTCTGCCAGGAGGCATTGAGCAGGTGCATAGAAAGAATAGAGAAGACAGAGTTTCTGAGAATTCTGTAAGACTCTGCCGAGAGAGCATTGAGTGAATGCATAGGATGCATTAGGAGAAGAAATCTATTTCGAGTTTGGCAAGAAGAAAGAATCACTGAGGATTCTGGAAAACTCTTCCAGGAGGGCATTGAGTTGGTGCAGGTTTGCACAGAAAGAAATCTTGTTTGAGTTTAGAAAGGAGAAGAAGTGTCAGGAGGAATATCTTCATAGGGTTACTAAACACCCTGCAGGTTCAACAAGGAGTGCTTGAGCAGGAAGTTGACAAAGGGAATTTCCATCCTTTCAAGAAGAGAAAGGGGCAGAGACCTTAGGGGTCTGAGAAATTGAAGCTCAAGAGGATAAGGACCTATGCAAGGAGTGCACTAGGCCAACACCTGAGTAAAGTGTTGACAAACAGACAATCGTCTGAAGGCTCGTCAGGAAACAAGAGTGGGAGATGAAAGAGAGGACTTATTCTAAAGTCTTGAAGCTTAGGACAAATAGCACTTATGTGTGTAGAGACTCTGCAAAGAGTGCAGAAGTCGAGAAACCTTTCAAGGTTTCAAAGAGGACTAAGCTCAGGAGG
This sequence comes from Picea engelmannii, assembly GCA_009831015.1. NCBI lineage: Eukaryota > Viridiplantae > Streptophyta > Pinopsida > Pinales > Pinaceae > Picea > Picea engelmannii. The sequence goes on along the minus strand of ML787706.1, from coordinate 403,837 downwards.
AAAAGTGCCTTTGTGCACAGATCCATAGCTGCAAGGAGTGCTGAGGTTAACAAACCTTTGAGTTTTTAGAGTCGACAAAGCTCAGGAGGGACAACGTCTTTAGAACACAGGTGGGAGCCAAGAATACATGCTTCATAGCAGGAGCAAAGGCTGAGACCTTTGATACTTTAGAAATCTTCCAAGGAGACGGAAGAAGCACATGTTCAGATAGGAGCAACAACTATCGTTAGATCAGCTGGAGAGGATGAGATTTGGACCTTTGAATCTATGTCCAGGAAAGCAGGAGGAGAGTGTGTAGGAGAAAGAGATCTGGACCGTCAGATTTGGGCGCATGGACCGATAGCCATCGAATCCAGGAGAAGTTGCATGAGGTTTAACACTCATATGTGAAGAAGGGAACGAAAGGCCTATTTCTGCATTTCAGCTACCGGGAGATACAAAGGGCAAGAGTCGGGACTCTTGACCCACAAAATCCTGAAAGGATCATGACTGTCCAACAGGAGGACTTGTGGCAAACAGTCGAGGTTTCAAGGAAATTCCCGAAAGGAGGATTTTGGCATTTCGGCTACTGGGAATGCAAAGGGTAAGAGTTCGAAACTCTTGACCTATGAAATCCCGAAAAGACACAAGTCGTCAGATCAGGAGAGGCTATGAGTCGTTGATCCCAGTTTGCAGTAGAAGACCGACGTTTCGGGGTTTGGTATTTCTGCATTTCAGATACTAGAAGTTCGAAGGGGCAAGGAGTTGTTGTAGCCAAGATCGCGAAGTTCCAAAACGCGAAAACCCGAAAGTGTTCTAAGGAATAGCATCGGCCACGGGACAGGGACACATTTCGACATTTAGGGATTCATCTTTTCAGCGATCCCGAAGACAAGAAGTGGGGCACAGAGTATTGGAAACCCCGAAGTCGTGAAACATGACATACCTCTAGAGTTGGTTGTGGTCACAGAGGGCACAATCGCATAGATCGGAATTTCGACATTTCAGCATTTCGGAGTTCGGGGAATCAAAGGGTCAAGAAACTCGACAACAGAACTCCTGAAATTGTGAAACCCAAAATCCCTTTTCGGAAAGGGTCGCGGTCATGTCTGGTGGTCGTGTGCAGGTGAAAGCTCATGCCTAGTGCATGCTTGTGCAGGTGGAGTTTTCATGAAGGACCTGTGGATCTGATTCGTTGAAGGTTCTAGTAGGGAACTAAAGGAGCTGCTTCGGCTCGAGGAGAAATTAGAATGATCCTAAGATCGAGAGGTCGCATAGAACCTATTGAGGCAAGGGGTGCTGCGCCAATATTGTTATTCATCGAACTCAACATCAGTATCATCATCTGATTCAAAAACAGTGTTGAAAGGATTGATGATATCATCATCATCATAAATTTCATTTTAAAGCATATTTTCATCGACATCATCATCAAGAACTGCATTAATGTCTCCTATGCCTAGTTCATCTTCTCCATATTCTTCATCTGTCAACCCATGATCTTCTGGCTATGTCTGATCTGGCACATCATCTTCTCCATATTCTTCATCTGTCAACCCATGATCTTCTGGCTATGTCTGATCTGGCACATCATCTTCTTATTCAATATCATATTCTTCATGTACATGAGTATACTTAAGTAGCCTTCCTCTTGGATCATATCTAACAACAAATGACCAATACCTCTCACTTGGAACCTTTGAGTAAAATTCCTCTTCACATTGGCTTGGAAAAACACAATGATCATGTCCTCTTTCAAACACCATTGTTTTAATCATCGAAAATCCATTGGCATGCTGAATAAAAATTCTTTCCGCATTGCATTTACGCATTCATAACAATACCATTTGACATTGAATAGAACTAATTTGAAGGAATTAAAGTCACACTCAAGTATATCATTCAAATACCCATAGTATCTATTTTTCAGATTCTTGGGGATGTATGTCACTCCTAGAGGAAACATTAGTGACCTAGAATACTGCATCTCACTATCAAAAATTTTACAGGTTTCATCCAACTATTTGATGCGAAATTTATGACCATTACACCACATAGTCTTGTGGTGTTTCAACTGCAATATGCCAGACATGTAAAAGATGCATTGTCAATTAATACACATATTTATATAACTTGGAAAGTATATGAAAAATACACACCTACAGTCACATTAATATAATATAAAATAACTGAATAAAACATAGGTGAATTTTCTTTCCTTTCCATCTTTAAAACCATATGCTAAATCAATTTCCCTCTACGTAACATTAGCATCATTGTTACGACAAGCTTCCCAAACCAATCCAGACAATTTTTTCCATGATAATCTACCACCATGATGTTGTTTACATATTTCAATCCATACATTCATCTAGTCAACATTGTTTGCACTGTATAAATGTAGTGCATCCCAATCTTGAGCAACTGAATCAAAAAATCATAATTCACCAATATTACATATTAGTTATAACCACGGTAAATATTAATAATTGATGAAATAATATATATTAATATATTAATAAGTATGATCATATACAAAAAAAAACAAAAATTATTTGTATTAATATAAATATCCACAATTATTAATATATTACCTCTCACTTTTTTCATTCTACCTTTCACCAACAGGTGCTCATGATCTTCAAATTTTTTGATGGATTTCACATCCCAAATGATGGATTTCACATCCCAAATGTGATCCACTGTATGCATAGATGGTGTTGCTAATTTAGGAAGATAATGACTAATATACACCATGGATTGATATACCATATATCCCTCTAGCATAGAACCCTTAGGACATGCTCTTTGTCTAACCAAATCCTTCAATGATTTCAAGTGCCTCTCCACCATCCACATTGACCTTGTGTGTACAGGTCCACACATTTCAATATCCTCACTTGATGTATGAGGTAGTGTTCTTGTGCATTGAAAAATGTTGGAGGTAGATAATTTTTCATTTCACATATTAGCCAAGGAATTTTTGTAATGTCCCCATTTTGGGACATTATAACATTACAACATTTCAGAGTGTAATGCCTACCCGAGCAGCCAAATAGGGGTGACAGAGAGTTCAAGAGATACTGAGGGTTTTATTTGGGCCCGACTTACATTGTTCATCATCAGGATCCATTCTGCACAGCTTGTCTTTGGTTTCATTACATTCCAACGATTTCCGTAATTTTGAGTTATTATGGGTCATATCTTAATTAAATTCACTAAGAAGGTAATAATGGGCATATTACTTGGAGAAACCTCTTAGTGTGATAGCTCATCGGAATCGGGAAGAAGAGAACTACGAGATAAGATGGTGAGAAGTGACTTTCAGTGGCTGAAGAAGCCATAAGGATGGATAAATCACTTTTTAGAGGTAAAATGGTTAATTAATTAATTAAGTGATTTAATCATGGAGTAATAAAATAAAGTAAAAGTCACTTGGAGGGAAGAATTCAATAGTGAATTAGGGTTTCAGCAGTGATTTAGGGTTTTGGAAGTTAGTGAATTAGGGTTTCAGCAGGGATTTAGGGTTTTGGAAATCTATAAAGGAAGGGTCAACGACCTAATTCATATTATGCAGATTATGACTTGTCATTGAGGGGAGAGGCGCATCTTAGGAGAGATAGTTCAGTGGATTCCAGGAGGAAGACACCAGTTGGATGATTTCAGTGTTGAGAGACACACCCTAGTCACCAAGAAGATCATTTAGGTCTTCCATCATTCTTCAACAGTAGTTATACAGTGTCTAGCAGCAGGGGTGCATTCATCTAGAGTGAGGGCACAACTTCTGAGATGGTTTTAGTCGACTTATCCTATCCAGGGAAAATTTCAAGATTTCCCTCCGACCCATTTGAGAGGAGGGAAAGGCACATCTTTTGCCTAGTTCCTCATCAGATTCTGACAGAGGAATCAACTGGGGTGCATTTTCTAAACTTGGAAGTGTGACACTTTTGGCGGGCACATTTGGGGTTCCAGAGCGAGCATCAGACCAGACTCAGGGAAACCCTTCCGACCCATTTCCCAGTAGAACAAGGCAGTTGTTTTGAGACATATCTCGTCTGATTTTGATGGTGGAATCACTAGGATGCATTTTTCCAGAAGAAGAGGGGCGCATTCCCCAGGGGTATCGATCCGGGGTCTAGATTCATCAGCTCCAGGTATTATCTTTTAGTTACTTATTTGTATTCCGGCTAAGATCCTTTTGTATTTTGATCTAGTCGAGTGTTGTCATTTTATTCAGCCGCAGTTGCTTATTTGTATTCCGGCTAAGATCCTTTGTCTGTTGATCTAGTTGAGTATTGTCAGTTTATTCAGCCGCATTCGACCATTTTGTAATCCACAGAGATATCATAATAAAAAATTTGCAGTCCTTTGTCATGTTTATTATTTGTATGATCATTTATATGCTATAAACCTTTGATCCTACACACACATTAGCAGTGTTTCCTAGACTAGCCAAGTCAGGAACATTACAGTGGTATCAGAGCTGGTTTTCCTACCAACCTAAGGGGAAAATCAGATAAGGATGTAGATACATCATTACCAATGAGTGGATTGACAGGAGCACAGATGGAGCCTACACCCATTATATGCAGGGAGCATTGCTACAGTTGCAAAGTTCCTTGGAAGCCAAATCATCGATGCAGGGGTAAAGGGAAGGTGCACATTGTTGAGGTGCACTATGACAATGAGGATGAAGAGATGCATGTGAATGAAACCATAGATTCCTATTTTGAGTAGTCTGATAAGGGTAGTGAGTCTTGTGCATCTGAGGGACAATTGGAGGGACAGGATGATATCGCATATCCTTCATCTTCCCCATCAGGTATTGTTGAGGATTCAACACTTCAGCATAGTAGTGGCACTTGTGAGGATTCATATGTGTTGGCACTTAAACATGATGAGCTTAGGAGGTTGGATGACCTATCAGTGGGTGTAGACATGGCTTCCAGGAAGTCATGTATGGAGAGTTATGAGCTTCCTATGATGAGTGAACCACATTTTTCATCTTATCAGTCACCTATGCTAGCTACGACACATGAGGATATCAATGGAATTCCTGATATGGTAGAGGAGCCTTGTGTGGGGATTGTACACAAGGAACATATGCATCTGCAGACCTAGGAGGAGAGGTATGGCTTGGAGATAGTTTACCTTACACATACCTATCAGTATGAAGAGAGTGAATCACCACTCTTGGAGATTCCATTGATGGACCAGGTTGCGGAGAGCGACAGCTTGTTGGGACACTCACTCCCAGGATCGATCTACAGTGATGAGGATGCACTCCTTATTGGTCGGAATAACCATAACACATGTCTGGACACATCTGCATGGGATCCAGGTGCATATGATATTAGTAGGGTGAGTGCACAAGAGGATACAACTACCCATATAGGATATGGTGTGATTTAGATAGGGGACGCAGTTGGTGATGGTATGCAATGGCATGCAGGAGGACTTAGTAGAACAGGGGACAATGGGCAGTTCAATGCCTTATATTTTGAGGAGTGTGTTGTTGGGGATTCCATTGTTGACACGAGCAGTGAGATGCATGAGGTAGCACCTCAACAGGATTGTGACCATGAATCATGACACTTTGCAGGACAGTTGAGAGTCAGTGAGGGAATGATCATGGCAGCCACTAGATGCATTGATGATACACATGCATTGGTGGCAGGTTATTGTTGGAGGGCCTCGATGGCACAAGATAGTTTAGATGGGGAACTTGTCATTGATGACTTCCATACACTCAGGGAGAGAGTGATTGTGATGAGGGTTGACTACCAACAGTTGTTGATGGATAGGGATTACCTATTGGAGGTTGGTGAGATGTATCAGAGGGCATTGAAGGAGTAGGAGGTTGAGGTGGACCGACTCACTCATGAGTTGGTGAGAACACGGAGATTCTTGGAAGGCACACAGAAAACCCTTCAGGAATTAGAGTCCATATCATTGGAGCTCCTTGAGGAAACTAGACAAAAATCCACTACACCTATTTTAGCAGAGAGTCAGATATATCCCTCAGCCACATTGTGAGAGGATGTTGGTGGTTTAGTAGTGGAGCACCAGTTGAGGGAGGAGCATGAGGAGTACCCAGGATCACTAATGAGTATGGAGAGATATGATCCATAGATACATGAGGATATCCATAAGTCATAGGGACCACCCTTCACGAGGGGTGGTGAGACAGCTGGGCACACACGTACACCTAGGGATTCCAGAGCAAGGGGAAGTTTTGAGGACACTTCCATTTATGTTCTATGATTGGTTGACCTTCATGTAGAGGATGACCCCATAGTACACCCATGATCCATGATGTTGTAGGTGTATACATGAGATCACATGAGTATGCATGGGCACACAATGATGAGTGGTAGTTCACAGAGACATACAGAGGTGTACAGTGGGATTCAGGGGGAAGCACTGGATGGAAGGGAGGAGATGTAGTCAATAGAGCATGGACATTCATCTCCCTTGTAGCAGTATACAGATCTGGGAGATCACCTTCACTGTAGAAGAAATTGCGTGAGTGATTATGGATGGAGAATGATTGACCCATAGTTGGTAGAGATACCTATTGTTGTACCCGATGGTTGGTGTTCAATGATGAGTACAATTGATTATTTACCATGGGTGCCGATGGATGAGATTTTGGTTAATACCTTTGGATTGACCAAAGAATATGCTACTTTCCATTCCTATAGTTGGTTGTAGATATTTATGATGGCCTTTCCCAATACTTTCATCATTGATAGCAGCATAGGGGGAGCTAGAAAGTGGTAGGGGGCATGGAGAGTTGGTAGGCCAAGACCACCTAACAGGAGTGTCTTGATTGCATACATCAAGATAGGGGTGGATCATCAGGGGCATACAGTTGAGTCCTTGGGCATGATGGAGAGTATACTAGGCCATGGGACAGAGGATATATCAGAAGTTGCTACATATTCAGACTCTCATTGGGATGAGGGTGGAGTGATTCCGATAGTTACTGGTAGGGCACATCAACAGTTAGTGGGGATTGGAAGTGATGAACTTCCAAATTTGACATGGGGTCCAGGAGTCCATTTGGTCAATAGTTTGTTTCATCTTATGAGGATCCAGGAGTGGAGGATCGAGAATGGATACTTTGATCAGACAATCATGATTAGAGTAGAGCAACATCAACATGATGGTCCCTATCAGAGACTAGCATGGGACCCTAGGATTATAGGGTTGGGAATTTCATTGACTGGTGGAGACGAGTGGACCTTTGAAGGGGGAAGTCCCCTTGATTTTCCATTGAGTTTCAGTATTGGGGAGAGCACATCACTGGTTGGTGATTTTTTGAGGTCTTGTAGTACCTCACTATGGAAACAACATGTTCAATCGGTGGGGGCCTTGTTGGGTTTGGTATGGTCTAGTAGGACAGACTCATTTCGGTTTGAGACCGTGTGTTATTTGCTGGAGACTCATGGTAGTGATATGTTACAGGATTATATCTCACGAGGCATTGTAGTTCATATTTTGATATGGGATCTGGGGATTGGAATGCTTGGTAGTTCATCGTTTGATGGAGTTGACTTTAGAGTAGAGTGGTTTCTCGGGGAGTTAACTGAGATTCTTTGGCCATTGATCATTCTACTCATCAAGAGCATGTGGGTGTCATGCGTGGTGAGCACTTGGAGAGACCACATCTTGAGGGGAGTCTACCTTGTGTCACACAAGTGGATATGGGACCCTCGTATCATATGTATTTGTATTTAGTTATTGCTTGATGACAAGCAATCTTCCGGCAGGGAGGACTGTAATGTACCCATTTTGGGACATTATAATATTACAACATTTTAGAGTGTTATGCTTACCTGAGTAGCTAGATAGGGGTGATAGAGAGTTCGGGAGATACTAAGGGGTTTATTTGGGCCCGACTTGCATTGTTCATCATTAGGATCCATTCCGCACATCTTGGCTTTGGTTTCATTGCATTCCGATGATTTCCATAATTTTGAGTTATTATGGGTCATATCTTAATTAAATTCACTAAGAAGGTCATAATGGGCATATTACTTGGAGAAACTTCTTAGTGTGATAGCTCATCAGAATCGGGAAGAAGATCACTACAAGATAAGATGGTGAGAAGTGACTTTCAGTGGTTGGAGAAACCATAAGGATGGATAAATCACTTTTTAGAGGTAAAATGGTTAATTAATTAATTAATTAAGTGATTTAATCATGGAATAATAAAATAAAGTAAAAGTCGCTTGGAGGGAAGAAGTCAATAGTGAATTAGGGTTTCAACAGTGATTTAGGGTTTTGGAAGTCAACAGTGAATTAGGGTTTCAGCGGGTATTTAGGGTTTTGGAAAGCTATAAAGGAAGGGTCAGCGACCTAATTCATATTATGTAGATTATGACTTGTCATTGAGGAGAGAGGCACATCTCAGGATAGAAAGTTCAGTGGATTCCAGGAGGAAGACACCAGTTGGATGATTTGGTGTTGAGAGACACACCCTAGTCACTAGGAAGATCATTCAGGTCTTCCATCATTCTTCAGTAGCAGTTATACAGTGTCCAGCAGCAAGGGCTCATTCATCCAGAGTGAGGGTGCAACTTCTAAGAGGATTTTAGTCGACTTATCCCATTCAAGGATAATTCCGAGATTTCCATCCGACCCATTTGAGAGGAGGGAAAGGCACATCTTTTTCCTAGTTCCTCATCAGATTCCAATGGAGGAATCAACTGGGATGCATTTTCTAGACTTGGACGTGCGACACTTTTGGCGGGCACATTTGGGGTTCCAGAGAAAGCATCATACCAGATTCAGGGAAACCCTTCTGACCCATTTCCCAGTAGACCAAGGCGGTCGTTTTGAGACATATCTCATCTGATTCTGACGGTGGAATCACTAGGACACATTTTTCCAAAAGAAAAGGGGCGCATTCTCCAGAGGTATCCATCTGGGGTCCAGATTCATCAGCTTCGAGTATTATCTTTTAGTTACTTATTTGTTTCTGGCTAAGATCCTTTTGTCTTTTGATCTAGTCGAGTGTTGTTATTTTATTTATCCACAGTTGCTTATTTGTATTGTGGCTAAGATCCTTTGTCTGTTGATCTAGTCGAGTATTGTCAGTTTATTTAACCGCATTCGACCATTTTGTAATCCACAGAGATATCATAATACAAAATTTGCAGTCCTTTGTTGCATTTATTATTTGTATGATCATTTATATGCTGTAAACCTTTGATCCTACACACACATTAGCAGTGTTTCCTAGACTAGCCAAGTCAGGAACATTACAATTTCTCTCTTCCAATACTTTATATCATCTTCATGGATTTCTTTGAATGATAACCATCTATAGAAAAAGACACAAGAAAATAACATGTTTCAACATTACAAGATAATATATATATATATATTAGATTACAAGTAAAACACATGTCATTAAGTAGAAAAAAAAATTGAAAGAAATGTTTTCATATAAATCGCAACTACTTACCTCATGTATTTTCCAAGATCATATATAACTTGTTTGACGTTGTTGTCAAAGTCTTTTGGGAGAGATAGTGGTAGAACATATTGTATCAAAAAAAATGAATCGTTATTTGTTTCGACCAAAGTAGAGAAAAAAAAAATCTTAAAAGATGTATATGGACAATATATAAATATTTATACCAAAATTATTACCTTAATGAAGGTATGCCAATCATGTGTTTTTACCCCACTGAATTCACCTTTATTCGTTAAGATATTATTTATGTTTGAAGCAAAACCTATGGGAAATTTAATTCTTTGAATGACCTCTTTTACATCATTTCTTAGTTGCTCTGTTAATAACCATGGAAATTTATTTCGGTCTCCATCGTTATTTGATTGGATCACACTTCACATTGCATGATTGGATTCCTAAATGTCAGTACAAATTTTGGCAATTTTTTATTTATCCCTCCTACCATCTATGATTCGCCATAATGTTTCTATCACATTCTTCCCAATATGCATTGTATGAAACAAATGAGCTATTTTTAGCTCCTCATAGTAGGGAAACCTCATGAATTGAGTGGGATAACATTTCATTCCTCTTGGAATCCCATTATTAATACCTTCATGATGGAGGCCTTCATGAAGAATAAAAGAAATCACAACAATTCAAATACGGTAAAATAAACTCAATAATTCAAATAAAAAATCAAAATGTTACATATACGATACATAAATAAATTGCATACCTTGATGATATATGTTATATACTAACCTCCATAGGTGAGGTGTCATTCTTCGTGGTTTTAATCCAATTTCTTCTTTTCCATTGAAAAGATGTTTTTTAGTAGTACGATACCTATGGTTCTTAGGGAGGAGGTGCCTATAATCATCAAACACCACCTTTCCTAAACTTTTTGAATGATGATAGTTCATCTTGGGACCACAAATTGGACATGCAAATTTACCCTTTGTTTGAAGACCTGCAACAGATGCTTTAATGTCAATTATACAATGGGATTATTTAAAAAAACATTCAAGATATCTTTAAAAAAATTATATAGTATTAAAGTGAAACATAATGCTACATACCACAAAAATGTGTTAGTCCTAGGGAATCATGAATTGTCCATACAAGTATTCCACATAATTGAAATTTCTTCTTCCCGATTGGTTTACATATGTCATACATAGTGATGTCAACCCATAACTTTAGTAGCTTGTCGATAAGAGGCTCAATATATACATTCATATATTTAAATTGGTACTTACCTAATTGTTTGAAATTACACATAATTACTACCATGATATGTATATATAAGTAAATAAATAAACAAAAGATATTATGCAAAAAACAAAATAAATGAAAATGTTATATTCAAAAAATAAATGTAAACAAAAACCTGGAACAATCATTGTCAACATTATGTGCTCCCTCTTTATTGACATCCAAGGAGGAATGTTATTGTTGATAACAAAAATAGGCCACACTAAGTAAATAGACCTAAGATCTCTGAATGGATTAACACCGTCAGTTGTCAATGAAAGCCTAACATTACGAGGTTCATCTTTGAAATCTACCCATTTTTCCGCAAGTTCCCTAAATGCATAACCATCTACAAGAATTTGAAGAACAACATATCCACTTATGTTTAGTGCATGGTAATCCGTAAATTGTTCTATGCTTTCAAACCTGAACAACCGCTGCAAATGTGGAATTATGGGAATATGACGAAGAACCTTTCGAGGCACCTTTTTTGTTACTTGAATGGTTCTATATCTACTGATAAGACATTGCGAGCATTCTATTTTTTATGCATGTTTTACATAATATATAATATGATCATTAGGACATGCATCTATAGTTTTATACTCCATTCCAATGTATTTCATAATGGCATGGAAATCTCAAAATGTGTGAGGTAAAATATTTGACGATGGTAACAAACATTCACATAAAAATATACAACTTAACAAATAACTAGTTAATGTAAAGAATATTAATCCTAAATATTGCATTCTTCTTTACACATTAGTTAACACTAGAAAAAATAGAAAACAACCAACATTTATGTATATGAGATGAAACATATTACATACCTTAGGATCTGTTTCGTACAAGTGTTCGACAAATGATTCATAACCTTTAAGTTCACCAACAACAATTTTGTGGAGAGAATATTTTCTCTTGAGCCTTCATTTATTTTCCTTTTCTAATAGAGGTCCATCATAAATACCATCATTGTCCCCATCCTCATCCGAATGAGAAAACAAATCTTTGATCATTTGATTTGTCCCATTATCTTCTTCCATGGGATCATTAACTTGATTTTACCCATCATCTTCTTCCATGGGATCCTCATTTGCTTCATGTTCCTCAACTTGTACAACATCATTTCTACTACTTGGTGCAACATTCTGCATAAAATTAGGGGGAAATCTAACTTTATAATTACAAACAATCATGCAAAATTAGTGTGTATAACAAATATTCAAGCAATATATATATATATA
>ML787706.1:372234-391727 GCA_009831015.1 Picea engelmannii | reverse complement strand
ATATATATATATATATAGCTAATTACCACATGATGATATTGATTTGATCCCCCATCAATGTGCCCATATTTCCTACAATTTTTTTAGCTTTTTCTATTAAAATTCTTACAGGACGTGTAAAACAACATTTTTTGCAAGGGAAATAACATCTATTGTCACCCTTTACACCCTCTTTACTTCTTTTCCAACCTCTAATATTTTCCTCCATTCTTTCGCACAAAAATACAATTTATGAACCGTCGTTGTTATATCAATATTGTAGTAACATCTCTAATTTTCTAAATATTTATATATTTGTTTCGTCGTCATTCCAACAAAAGTTGACCAAGTCAATGTTGAATTTATCAAATACTTGGGTGACTGTTTGAATAGTGAAATGGTAATCCTCATATCGTCTCACATGCGATGAACTCTTCCTTTCGTCGCTCTTGCAGGTAGAGTTCATCGCATGGGCGTTGAATGCGGGTTGATTGAAAAAAGGATAAATTTAAATCTTCATCTTCATTTTAAAGATGAAAGGTTACTTTTTTCACAAGTATTTCATCGCAAAATTTTGAATATGTAGTAGTGAGGCCATGTAAGTTATAAGGAGGATTGGTGATTGGTATTTAATGGAACATGGTACATATATCAGGATATACAGTGCAATGAAACCACCTCATCTACTTCCTAGGTTCGCCCCGACAAGCTTGTGCTCCAAGAAGTAGCATATCAAACAATCATACATGGGTTCGAAGGAATGTTATATAGATTGAATAAAGCCATTTGGCCTTGATTGCCTCTTTACATTGGGAACCACTTCTTTGAAAAAACCAAACAAGCCCAGGAAGAAGTAGACATATTTCTCTCTTACCATTTTGGAGAGAAAAGATTCAGGAGACACGATCTCGAGAACATAGTCAAAGAGAATATTCATAGCATGATACTCCCTTACGAATACACCACCAAGTTCTGGGAAGAAGAAGGATTACATCAAAATTCCAGAACTCATGACGAGGTTATTTTCAATAGGTGGGGTCAACCAAAAGGTAGGATCGCGGACGAAGAAGATGTAAGAGAGGCGACTAGAAAATATGCAGAGGGAGATAAAGATGAGAGGTATTCCCCCATCTCCATCTCGACTCATTCGAGTTCCAAAGAAGAGGATGAAGAAGCACCAACTGATAAAAATAGGAGGGACAAAGAGAAGGCATTGAAAAGGATAAACAATGATAAAAAGAAACAAAAGTTAGAAGATGACAAAGCTAAAGACGGGGCATATAATTAAGAAAAAGAAAAAGCGAAGATTGAAGAGAAAGTTGTTGTCGAGAAGGAAAAAGAGTTAGTTGAAGAGATAAGGGTAGCAACAAAATTAGCAGCAAAGGAAGAAACATATAGAGATACTGAAGAAGAAAGGAATAAAAATAATGCAGATGATAGAGAGGGTGACACACACCCAATGGAATTGGATGTCCCTGGAACATCTACCACCAGTGAAGAAGTAAAAATAACGATTATCGGTTTAGGTCTTGGACCTTGGGAACCTTTTCAGTCAACTGAAATATTGGATCTCCGCAGTTTCACGTACGATAGCAAAACCGATTGAATTGTACAGGAAAGGGTTAAAAAAGTTCTAGTAGCATAAGGATCTCCTTTGTCAGTAGTGACCTAGGTTCCTATCACAAGAGATGTCAGGTAAGACCCTTTGGCAACAAATAGGGAAGGATTTTCATTCATGGATGCAACTGTCGAAAATTTACAAAGGATGTGCCAACAAAACGAGGAAAAGGAAATGAGGGTCAAAGAGTTATAAGAGAGTCTCCATCAAGTTAAGATATATGAAAGAAGTCTCATCAATTTTAAATCTAGTGAGGAAAAAGTGAGAAATGAGTTGGAAGGTGCATCATTGATATGTATTCCAACCAACATCTCTTCCAAAACATGATTGCAATAATTATTGAATAAAATGACCAGATACAAATGCATATGACACAATACAAGACTATCCAGGAATGTATAGAAGACATTGATAATGGGATAGAAAAGAATCCTGATGCGCCTCCAGAATTGTATAGACCCTAGAAATCAACAAGGAAGATAGAACTATATGAATTAAACCATTTCCAATAGGTAGGGAAACGAACGGACAAAGAAGTAACCAAAGCAATGGGGATCTGTTCAATAACTCACAAAGTTTCTCAAGAGTTGATAAGGCATGGTTGGCTCCCAAGATTAGATAAACTTGGGAAGAATTTGGTCATGGAAGAATTAGTGAATGCGGTTCAGGAAAGTACAAGTTGAAGAAGTCAAATAGTCGAAGCATCAACCTTTGTCTCAACTGATCTTATTGATCAACATTTATTACAGCCAATGAAGCTCGATACTATGATACATGATTACATGACAAGATTAGAGAAAGATACGAGTTCCTTGGATGATAGTATTTCCATGATCGAAGCGATGCTAGAGAATCTATCTTACAGGAGGATTGAGTAATTATATAACCTGTTGGAAGTCTAGACAACTTATCTCCGAAGAAAAATTTCATAGGAAAAGGAAAAACAATTGTTTTTCCTTTCGTCCTTTTCCTAACTACCTCAGGTTTTGTCCTTTTTTCCACTTTTCATAAGAGAACGGAATGTGAACAATTTTGTAACTGCCTCTTCAAGAAGAAGGAGAAAAGACGAATAGGAGTTACTATTATTTGTATAAAATAGACTAGAGACTCCCTTAATAAGGAATTGTTTTGGGGGGCTTTTCAAGCATTGTATAGACCCAAGAATTTTTTTCGAGAAAATATACAATGTTAATGAATATTGAGAAGCCATCAGGGCCAACATGTTATAGAAGGAATTCTCTGTGGAAATGAATCGAAGCTTTGAACTATTTCAAGTGAAGATATTTGTTGTTTCTATGGAATGTAAGAATCCTTTGTTTTGTTGTAGACTAATTCTTATACAATCTCTGATATTCTGCAGTTATTGATATTCCTTTGAATATTCCAATGTCTTTAGTTTTGTGAGTTATTTCAATATATGTTGTTGTGATCTAGACTAATCTGGTTACACACTTATGTATGTTATTTTCTTCCAATCTTTCTCTTTTTATATAGCTAACTATATTAAAGTTGTTTAAAGTTTGGTTGCATTATAACTCACCAGTTAAATTAACATTTCTCCTAGCTAGGATACGATAGTATAGGTTAGTGATATATTAGTTGTATTTACATACATGGTCTTCATCCACATCTATGCATTACACCCATCCACTTCATCGGTACACTGGACCTTAACCGGTAAGAAAATTAAAAGTTAGCAATAAATGGAAGCCGGGTCAAACTTTGTATGAGACTCCTAATCAAAATGGTGTGTAGTCTAATTGGGACTGTATACTGGGGAGTACCCCTTGTTGTTGTTAGGCGAATTTGGACCCCTCAACATAGATTCAATCAAGAATGAGATAATAATTTCCCAAAGTTTCTAATAGTAGTGCAGAAATAGAGAATATAAACATTCATTCATTAATAAATCTGAGAGAAGAAATGACATGAAAAAGTTGTATTCCGTTAACTTTGAATAATAGTACCAAAAACAATGAAACACAATGAAGGTATTGCCACTTCAAGGTCTTCAAATCTAAAAATTTTGGATTTTACAATAGTGTACATAGCCAATTTTCCCAGAGATTTAAACCCTTTGTTCTCACTACATAATTACAATAAATAAAAGAAAAAGATGATAAATTCTAGAATTGTTTCCACAATTTGATCAAACCAATTGGTTTAGATATTTATTTGATTTGTTAGTTGATATTAAGGAGATATATTATCCTTAGTACCAACAATTCCTTTAGTGACATTCCCCTCTTGCATTTTCATGTGAATTTTCCATATGAAGACTTTCTTTGATATTAGTGCAATTAATGGTGGCTGGGGAATCTCCTCATTTAACTTATATCAATAAATGTTCTTAACTATTCCTTCATGTACTAATTTGAATTTCAACAAGATATCATTAATGGATTTGTAACATTTTGTAGGTTGACTGATAAACTGTCTTACATTGTCGATATTCCATAAACCGAGTTGAGTAATGCCATCTGTCCTTGAGAAAATATTTTGATGTACATCGTTAAGACAATCCGACAAAGGTATAGATTGTCCCAAAAACTATACCCAAGGCATATTATAATCATCAATTATATCTAGAGTTAGATCCCATAAGTATGAGCATCTCTTGATTGTTTCCTTGATTAGATCTCGTGAGAATAAAAAATTGATATACCATGAGTCAAGTGATGCTTGAATTTGTAGCTTTTCATTTTCAAAGAAAATAGAGTAACCTTGAGGAATATTAGCTCCCTTTGCTTCCCATCTTTTCAACTTTTCAAATAAAACTTATGTCTCCTTTTGTTTTTCAAAATGTGTTTGAGACCTTGTAGATAATTGAAGTACATATTCATGGTGATCTTTAATAACATGCAATTTAGTATAAGATAACTCTTGTAAAGAAGCCAATTTGTTTCTCAACTCTGCTACTTCTTTCTTTAAAGTTTCAGAATTCTCAACTTTGATTTTCATTTCATCTAACTGAACAGTTAAAATATCCACTTGATTCTCATAAATTTTGCACAAATTTTCTTTCTCATCAAGAAACATAGCCACCTTCCTGTTGTGTTCAACTTTAATCTCATTCATTTTAGTTGTCAAATGTATAATGGCATTTAAGGAGAGATTCTTCATTTCTAAAAGATCCTTCAGTTGGGCCTCATGTTCTTGTGTTTGAATGTTTTCTTGTGACTTCAAGTGATCCTGCAACTCTTCCACTCTTTTGCTTTCTTGATTTAATTGGGTAGACAATTTACTTACAGATCATTTGTTTTCATTAGAAAATGCTCCCAGAGCATCAACGACTTGTTCTACAAATTATTCATCATTCAAGTGTGTAACATTCCATAGTTGGGTTACTTCTTGTGTGATTTCTTCATGGTGTTCCATTTTCCTCTTCTTACTCTTTCTCCTTACTATAGTTTTGGTTTTATCATAAAAAACATAGTTGTCCAAGGACAAAATAGTATCTTGTCTAGGCTAGAGGCTGTCAAGATCTAAAGAGGTTGCAACCAATCTTCCTGCAATTGTAGTTATGGGGGTAGTATAAATAGGAGCAGTAATCAGAATAACTATTGTTTGGGAATGCTCGATATTTTTGTTGGTGTTAAGCCCTTCACTGAATTCATGAGTTTTGATAGGGGTTTGTGTTGGGCTCTGTTTTTGTCATATTTCTCCACCCAATAAATCCATGATTCTTAAACCATTTCCTACATTTTGTCAATAATACACACTATAAACCTTCATTAAACACCATTATTCACTATTATACATATCGCACGGTTAATACATAATTTCTCTATATTTTTAGTGATTAAAAACGATTATATCATGGTTTTATTGATCATGGTTAATATTTTAAGGATTCTTGTAGATCAAGGGTCTTCTCCAAGTGATCTTCAACGTTCAAAGTGTTCATATATTTTCAGTGGTCCTCGCCAAGCTTCCAAACACCTTTTTCCAATTTTAAAGAGCATGTTTGGTATTCTCGTACCACCAGTTCTCATACCTAAATAGCAACACCAACCTTCATACAATATTTCCAAGGCAATGAGGTCAAATATCTAAAGCAGGGAACATGGGTTTTTTCCAGAAGGGTCTAAATTGGTTTCTATGCAAAAGGTTTTGCAAAATAAAAAATGGTTAGGAAGATATTTGTGATTTTCTAATTTGGGTTTGACCAGACTTATTTGGAAACGATTTTCAAACAACAAATTTCTGCCTCAATTTTCATGCAAATGAAGATGGATCCAAAGATTATAAAACATGGGTTTTATTCCCAGTATGGAAATTTGGGCATCACATGGGTTGTT
The DNA here is from genome assembly GCA_009831015.1 of Picea engelmannii. Taxonomy (NCBI): domain Eukaryota; kingdom Viridiplantae; phylum Streptophyta; class Pinopsida; order Pinales; family Pinaceae; genus Picea; species Picea engelmannii. The sequence continues at coordinate 385,829 of ML787706.1, read as the reverse complement.
TTTCAAACAAATATATGGTTTAAGATTTATGCTCAGTTATCCAATGTCAATTTTCCCAAAATGCATAAATTCGCTCAGATTCATAATCAACGTTTGGATTTAAGAAAATCAAATACAATGTTCAGAGAGCCAAATTCATAGAGTATTTTAGGGGCTAAATTTTTCCAATGGGCTAAGTTTCCATGTTTTTTCTAAAAAAAAGATTCGCCAATTTCCATTTTTTCTAAAAATGATTCACCCAAATTCCAAATAAAAAAAATATTTTACCTTTAAAATCGCCAAAATTTTATAGAAATTATATAAAATCCTTAGAAATTTGAATATTTTTACAAAAATACCGCAAAACATTTTATGTTTTGCATATTAAGGACTAGTAAGATTAGCCCATGTTTCTACATTTTAATATAAATTTCCATCCTTAAATAATCCCTAGCCAAATTGTATAAGACGACAATAAATTAAAATTTTATATTTGGTAATGGTTTTGTATATATTTATCAAATTATTCTCATGAAACATAATCTTCCAAAATAAATAAATAAATAAACTCATATGTATTAAATGTCAAATCAACCATTCTTGGGAATTAGATCGATTGACATGATATAAATTAAGTAGGGAGGGATAGAGTGGGGGAGAGGAGATTATTAATAAGTTAATTATTCTTCATAAGAATTGTTGTATTGAAGTTGAGCATCCATTTATAAGCTAATTATGTTTTAATGAAGAATTGATTATTGCAGAAATTCTGAGCAGCCTTTCGCTCCGAGTTAATTTCTTCAAGTGTGTTGTCCATGTTGAGAAGGCCCCCTCAATTTGGGTAACATCCTGGATTTTCATATTGTTAGTTTAGATTGTTATTGCATTTAATTTTGTTTAAGTTTGTGTGCTATTCTCACTTTCATTTAATTTATGTTTTGCATTATTTTATGAATCCATGAGATTAATCCTCACGTTGAGAGAATCTATGACTTTTGTCCTCTTCTTTGCCCGGCGCCTTTCCTTTTCAAGGCTGGATTTTCTCTTCACAACACTCTTCTTCTCACACATACACATTCTATTTGAGTTCACCCAACATGTTCATCTACTCTTTTCTCTGCAAAAGAATGTTATATTGTTCTTCCATTTAACACTACATAGTGTATTGTTAATCGTTACATGTCTATTTATTGTTATGATGGATTGTTAGTATTATATGAGATTTTTGTTGGGATTCACGTCATATATATTTATTGCCATGTGTTGAAAAAATGATATTGCTATATTACGTTTATTGTTTTGTTTTCACATGTTAATGTTATTGTTTACATTGTTTTGTTTGTATTGTTGCATGCACAATTTGTATTTTTTTTGTCATATTTTATATATTGTTCGATAAATTGTTTTGTATGTCATATTGTATATATTGTCTAATAAATTGTTTTGTTTGTCATATTGTATATATTATTATTATTATATATATTGTTTTGTTTGCATTGCTTTATTATTGGTATATCATTTTGTTACATAGGTTCTCAAATGTGCTATTATAAATTGTTATGTTACGAACATGTATATTTATATCGTATTGTGCATACATGTATTGTGGTATAAACAAGAATGTAGTGTTAGAAGGATTATTATTGTAAGGTGGTCTCATCCATATAAAAATAACATAGGAAAAAACTAATTCCATATCATACCTCGTTTTTATTCTATCTTTGTGTGTATCTCTTCTTGATGACATATATCTGAAGTGTGTTTTCTTTGAAGTCTTTATATTTCATTTCTTTAATTTGTTTCTTTTCAACATAATCATGGATCCACTACATGAATATCATAGAAGGTTAAAGGAACTAATAAGCTACTCCTGCAAAATTGCACGAACACATTTGTGTGAAATATTGCAACTCGGAACCTTTATAGCATTACTTTTTCCACAACCTAGTGATGATTTCCTTAGTGTTAATTTTCATTTGTTTTCTTTCATTTCCCACAACATAAGAAGTTACCATAAGAAGAATCATTGAAATATTAATACAAATTAGTAGGACACACATGATAAGTTACATGAACATACATATATGAAAGATTGTAACCCTGAGCCTTCATAGCACTTATTGTCTCACATCTCGGTGATATATTCCTAACATTAATTTTCTGCAACTTGTTTTTCTTCGACTTTCTCGATTCATTTGGATTGTCCCCGATGTGGGATAGAGTAGATATTTAGTCCTACATTTCCTATGCTTCCACCTCTAAGTTTGCGAACCTTCCGGATTGATGATTTAATGTCATGTATTTATACATATAAATAACCCCACAATTTGGGTTGTTGTTTTGCTTAAGTCTTGTTCTCATGTTGCAGTCCTTTGTTGATCTTGTATTCCTATTTGTGTCTCTATTGTTGAAGCATTGTGATCCTATTTAGTTTCATACTTGGAAAATTCATCCTTATCCCCAACAACTTCAATTTCTTCAATCCCCTGCTTTTCATTATTTTCTTTAATAAAATACTTTCTTCTTTTAAATTGTCAATCGATGAAGTCTGAGAATTAGCATTGTTTCTTATAGCATCAATTCTATGAGATATTTCATCATAAATTGTGGCTTTCTGAAGAATAACATCATATGCATCATCCTCATGGATGTACGCTTTAGTTTTGACCATAGCACAATGTTTTTTAATATTTATGGTGGATCATGTTTTATGAAATTTCCTTGGGCCAACTAGATTTCATCCAATTTATCCACTTCCTTCTGAGCATGTTTTTCATTTAATAAATTAAAAATTCCTAGTGAAATTGGGAATGTAGTCCATTGGTTTTTTTGTTTTCTTGAAAAAGATGTTGCAATGTTGACACTGGCAAGCTGGTATGCAATTTCTCTCAAATGTAGTCTGTTTGGGACATATCTAGGAAAGAGATGAGGAATCCCTTCACAACCATAAATTCTTATGTATGAGAATTCATCATCCACAAACTACTCATTAATCTCTTTAATAGTATCCATGGCCTCCTTGGTGAATCTAGGAGATAACTAATTTTTTAAAAGAAAATTTAGAGAAGCCATGAAGAAAATACATATACCCTAGAAAAAATTTGTAGTTAATTGCCCACATTTTAGTGCAGTACAAGTGAACTGATTCTTTAGAGGGAGATCAATTCCAAGCTAAAAGGGGAAGGGGGTAACTGCAAAAAAATCATTTATCAAATAAACTGACATGAAAAATCCTAGACAGTATCTTGGGGGTGCCTCTTGAGACTTTTAAACCTCTTGTTTGATGTGTGCATAAAGGATATGTTCCCAATTAAAAACCTTCCCTCTGAGAACCTGATGAATGAGAGGAACCCAACCCAACTTAAATTTAAATTAACATTTTTCGTCACATAGGTGAAAAATCATGATGGAAACCAACATGGGGGATTTGCTTAATCTCGGGATAGGGTAAATATTGTCTCCTATGATTTTGAAAGAATTAGGATCACTCCACCATTATCTAATTAAATCATCCATCTGCAATTCATCTTTTTCTACTTCTTTCTGAATAAATTCTTTAATAAAATTACCATCTAGCATGACTATGGGTGGAATCAACTTATACGTATTAGCAACATCATCATGTATAAAATAACTAATTATAACTTGAGAGGAATTGACAACTATGCATGTATAAATATCGATATGGGAGATTATCCATCGTACTATGTCATAGTAGGGAAATATGGTTGGTTTAGTAGCAATCTTATGAAGGTCGAACCTCTTTATGTCCACCGGTTCATCTGCATTTGACTCGTAGTCATCTGTGAAATCACCTTCCTCCATGAATTTGCATAATTGTCTCCATTCCATACTATTTCTTTTGCATATCTTGAATTTCATGTCAGAGAAAAATGATGAGTTGGGGTTTCTTTCGATTTATTCTTCCTCATCCTTCTGTTGCTTCACCTTTCCTTTTCACTTCATCATGTCTTCAAAATTCATGAAAACAAATAGTAAAATATAAGTTTATTTTCATAAATAATTGACAGTTTTTTGTTGAATTGACAAAGGAGCGCCATCACTAACCAGGAGAAGAAACTAGACAAGTTCAGTGCAGAGGCTTCTACACTTATGAAATTGGGGTTTGTTATCAAACTAATACATGTTTAGTAAATTTGGGGTGAATTAATGGATCATAGCTCTTTACCCAATGTTTCATTAAGTTTATTTAAGGCTCATAATAACAATACCATAGCCATTAATGAAAGAAAAAATAGTTATGATTGTTTGAATTTACAAGGCAATGTTTATTATCAGGTATTGATTCATTGGGAAGTCTTAGGACTAAACCTTTAGACCAACAAGTGAAGTCTAATATGATAAGTTTTATTATGATTTATTGTGCTTAAATCAATGTTTAATCGTTTAATCGGGGCATCGAGGATCATGCCATTTATTGAATGGAAAACATATGCACCTGGAAGTAATCCCAATCTAGTATGGTTCAAACTCTAGGATTACAAGGCTGTTGGGAGATCAGAGTACTGCGAGCCTGTGACTTGTTGCTAAAAATAAATAGCTTATAAGAATCCTGATCCAATATTACTGGACCCTCAGGAGATTGGGACATCATCCTACTGGGAGATATTTATTAACATTTCAAAAACAACATTTCCTAATATGATACAAATACAGACTGACCCATCAAAAGATCGAGCTATCAGGAAATTGGGAGGAGAGGTTTTATTTCAAAGTTGTTTTATTTTAAAAGAGTAATTTAATGATTGGTTTTGTTTTTAAAAGACTAATGTTTTTCTTGTAATTCCAGGTTTGGTATTGGGTTAAATGGACAATCAAAAAATTACTTTGGATAAAAGAGAGAAATATACTATGACAATTGAGGTGGATCAAAATATGACACCATTACATAAGAGAAATATCCCTAGAGTAAATGGTGTAGATGAAAACAAAAGAAGAACGGAGGGAGAAAAAAATATTGACTTATGAGCAATTGGAGAACTATTCCCAATAGATCCTACCACAAATTCGCACATAGGATTTAAAAATGTAACTGGATTAGTCAAGTTCTTGTGCAATGGAAAGAAAGGATTGCTAGGATATTGTGAAAATATTAAAGGAAATTGTAGATACCTTAAGAAGAAATTAAAGAATCTACTTAGTACAATATTTCATTTGGAGGGAATAAACAACAAGTTGGTTGAAAACATTAATCAAATTCAGAACATGATTTTGGTTGCAAAAAATGAGAATATGAATCTACAAAAAAACATATTTTTGCAGAACCAAAATATTTTCAACAAGGAAGAAGAAAGTAAAATACATGTCGAAGACAAACAATGTCTTAGTAAAGAGGTTGTCAATCTAAAATCTAAGGTTTATCTTTTAACCAAGAGTTTGAAAACAATCAAGAAAACACCATTTGGAGGAAGAAATAGGGTTTAAAGTATTACTAGCATTTCATCTTTGGTATCATCAGGAGGTGCTATGAAAAAAAGAGTACATGCTATAAAATATCTTATGAATGCAAATAAGATAAAGGAAATCCAAGACAATGAAAACTTGTCTCATATATTGAAGTCCATGTTCAATAAAGAGGATATTGTAACATCCCTCTCTTGGGAGCACATGCTTTTGACTTATTCTTCGGGGACACTTGCGTGCAAGTGATCCGGTTATAGTATATGGTTATCTGTTTCACTTATGGATTCTTATGATGATGTTGATGGATTATGATTTATGTTGTTTGATATCTATGTATTGACAGATACTATTGAGGAGTTTCCCCTAAGTGTGTAGGACACTTAATATATTGAGGATGGCGACATCATCAATGGACCTTCTTGGACTCTGAATTGAATCAGGGAGTGGATTGTATTGGTTTGAGTATTTCATTTATGCATATGTGACATATGATCGATTATATTATGATGTTGTTTATGGATCATTGACAGTGTTTCATTGATGGATGCAGGCTGACGATTGCTTGCTAATATGACTCACATAAGGAGTAAAGGGGCCATGCACCTAGACCATATATTGAGGGAGAGGTGTGGAAACATCCCTGTCACAGCCTACTAGCACTCTCGCCATGGCTCAAGTTGTAGGTTAACAATTACCTAGTTCGAGAGGTCCACGATGCCATGAGGGAAGACTGGGACAATCACTCATGAATATTTCTAAGGGGTACACAATAAGGCAGGGTCCTTATTCCTTAGAATCTATTAGTCTCTCACAAGGTCGTTCGAATGGAGTGTTGACTCCAGGGATTGGAAAACTACCAAAACCAGTCAAAGGCGAGTGGTACCCTTGGAGCACATAGTGCATCTTGAAGGGCATTTTGCCGTAATAAAAAATTTGAGCCAAAGGTGAGTGACACCCTTGGAGCATTGAGTGCATCTTGAAAGGCACGTCGTGGAAATAAAACTTGAGTTAAAGAATCTAGGTGACCTAGAAAACAAAGAACGAATAATTAAACATTGTAAAATATTTAAGCATTGTTGGATTTAATTAATTAATGAATTTAAGGATTGAATTAATAAATTGTGAATCCCCAAATGAAGAATCTAAGACTATGCAAAAATTAATCCCAAGTCTATGTTAGTAAGAAGACTAAAAACTAAATTTATAAATTAAATAATGGGGGGATGAAGTAAATCAATTTAAGAAATCAAGGAAAATAAAATAAATCTAAAGATTGATTTAATACACATATATGCAAGTAATTACTAAATTGGAATTTAAGGTAAGAATGGAATAAAGCTAAAGGAATCAGTACGCATAGAAAATAATCTAGATTCTAGTTAACACTAGTCTAACTAGGAGAAGATTCATATTTTAAATCAACTCTGATTTAATAAAGTGTCAGTCATTAATTGTAAATAAGGGGAATAAAGAGACAACTAGGAGTGATTTAAGGAGCACTTTTAAGAAGGGTGAGGGAAATTGACTTTCATTAAAATAAATTGCAGATTTACTTGTGCAACTAAGAGAAAGGGTGTCAAGTGTATGGGGGTAATAATTCTTAATTAATTATTTAAAAATTGAATTAAATGTAAAAGTGGCAAGGTGTCATTAAAGAAACTCCTATAAAGCAAATGGGAAAAAGGGAAATGGATCACACTGGTTATGGGTAAAGTTATGCTGCATAAATTTTGATTGGTTTTACTTGCGAGGGTTTGGATACCCAGTGTGCAAGAGAGTGGTGGCTCTACCTTGTGAGGCAAGATGAGAGATAGAAGATTTTTGGTTGTGTGTGTGCATGCTCCCTTTATGGCTCGGGGGGCTAAGGGGAAAGAATATTATCCCCAGTGTTGGATGAGAGGTACCGGTGAGGTCTCAATAGTTAGCAAGCATGAGGACGGAATTACAGTATTATGAAATTTGTGTTTTCATTTGGATTTAAATTGTATAAACAAGTTTTTATAATTGTGTAAACATTGTGAAATTAGAAGATCAAATGTACAAGTGTCTTGATGTTTTATAAATTCTGGAAGGGGATTTCTAATATTCACATCCCTTGTGTTTCTTTAAGAAATCAACATCCTGATTTAGTTGTTCTGTTCTCTCAACCCATGTTGTTTTTATTTTCATGCTTGTTGTTATCCCTGGATTGCGTATAATAAATTGATGGCTATTGGATATTAGGGTATAGGATATGAACCCTAATCGCTTTCATGTTGCTTGTTCAAGCTTAATTTTTTCTTGGTGACCAGTCAACGATGAAGTGGTATTGCATACCATCACCGTATAATACTTGAAATTTTGGACTGGAAATAAATTTCGTGGTGTCTCTAAGTTGAATTTACCTTCCCATTGAATCTTTCCACAACCCCAATCCAATTTTATTCTCTGGCGTAGTCGTTGTCAGTCAAGCTTGGGAGCTAGAATTAAATTGTATTTTTCTGATTTAGCCACCGATCACCACCCCAACTACTCTCTAGTGTGTTGCTTCCAGTCCAACTCATTTCGACGAGACCTTATAAGGTTCGTTGATCATTCTAGTGCTTCGTTGGCGGTCGTGCTAGGTGATTTATCAACAAGGAATTAAAGGGACAATGACTGATCCAGGTGGATATTGGTGGCCACCCACCTTTTCCAAATGGCTCAAAATAGTTTTCTGGCAATTTTGACAATTTACTATTTTTAGCAGGTTTTAACTTCTGGGGCCATTTTAAGGGTCCAAATGAAGGTTTTTTGAGATCGAGGTTCTCAATGATAGTCAAAGGCATAATTGAGCCCCCAAAATGAATATCCTCAATGATACCTTTCCAACGAGCTATCACACACCTAAAACAGAGATCATATGCAAAAGTTACGACCCCAGAAAGTTGATGTACTCACTTACCCAAACGGGGCCCACATGACTTTTGGCGCTTTATCTCCTAGGGTTAGGTTTTTGGATGTCTAGGGTTTTTGGCATTCCTGCTTATTGTAAAAAGGCCTTCATAGCATCATTGTAATCATCTTCTTGCGAATGCGAGTAGCCATCACATCTCTTCTCAGAGATAAGCTGCCACCATTCTAGCAAGTCTTTCACTCTGTATTTTTACAGTCTCTGTACATTTCTTTCATTAATAGAAATCGTGTATTACTATATATCTGTTTTTATGGTTTCATATTTAATACATTTATTTTATATTATTGAATATATGTGATATCTTTGTGCATTTCTTTATTATATCTCCAATCTCATTTCGTGATGAAAATAATCCGGATCAGTGGTATCAAAGCAGGTTGCTCTTGATCATTTTTTTAGTGCATGTCCCCGACGAGGTCCGATTATAGAAATTTGGGTCTTGAGCTTGTCTCTCTTGAAGAAAATCATTCTCGCACACCCAAGAAACCCTCAATGGTGGAATAAAAGAAAAACGACGGAGCAGACGATCCTATCAATCTGTTGCTTGAGCAAGCTCTCATGCGACAGAGGGACGAAATTATGGAGAATTTTACCCAAATCCTTCAACGCTTGTCGATAGCATTAAGCAAATCTTCATCAAGTGGCCACTTTGGAGGCACCTCGGCTTTCAAGGTACAAGTTAATTTTGATATTCCTGTATTTGAAGGACAGATAGATGCAGAAGACCTAGAAAAATGGTTAACTCTACTAGAAGGTTATTTCTCTGTTCACAATTTTTCCGACAAAGAAAATATCACCTTCGCACTCCTTAAATATCTCCCTCATGTCAAACATTGGTGGGAAACTTACTGGGAGCAAAGTTCCACAGAGGAGTCTGGAATTTATGGGGCCGATCCCACTTGGGATTTTTGTGTGGATGCGGTAAAAGAATAGTATTTCCATGTTGGCAACTATGAGGACCAGTACATGAGATGGACCACACTGTGGCAAGAGAGGATCCAAGTAGTTCTGGAGTTCACCAATACCTTGTGCACGAATATGGGTATCAAAGACTCCGAGCGACATTTGGTTCTGAAATACCGTGGGGCTCTACACAGATACATTGTTGGGTGTAATTGATGATGTCAATCAGATTTTATTTAATGTCAACCTAGGAAGGTAAACTTAGAAGCGCTACCTAAAATATATAGATCTAGAAAGATTCCTAATATGTCTGAGATCTTAAAGTTCCCTTACAAGAACATGTTCATCAAAATCTCTTTCAACAACTAATCAAACCTAGATCTAACAATTGTCAAGACCCTAAGGTTCTCTTACAAGAACACTTTCAAATAAGATCCTTCCAGTATTAGAACATTTCACAAAACTTAAAAGCTGAAATCAAACAAAAACATAAATTAAGTTATACCTGAAATAAGCAAATCAACATGCAAGTGAGGCCATGGGGGCCCTCCATAACTCCACAAGCACACCACTTCAAAGGAGACTCGGATGTAGAAGCAAAATCGAAGTATGATTCTTTATTTCAAAATCTCCATTACAAACCAACTCTAAGGTTACAACTCTAAGCTTCTAATATTACATACTCCAAAATTCTAAGATTACAAAACTTCAGGATTACAAATGGAGGAGATTGTACTCCTATTTATACAATGGGATGAGTAACAAACTCATAATGATCATCCACTAATCTCTCTTTAGTTCCATACATCTCTCAACCATCTAGACACATAACCCTCTTTTATCCTTGATCTTCTCCATGAGATCATGATCTCTTATTTGATCAAATTCGAATTTGATCATTCAAGGCCACATAAAGGTGTCTTGGAAGCTTCTTTTGTACCTACACATGTCAACAAACTCATTCTAATTGTTAGGTATAAGTATAAGCATATTATTTTCTAAATTTTAACCACAAATCCACTTAAAAATGTTAAGAACTCATAAACTTTGGAAAAGCATAGTTATAACCCAATGATGAGGTAAATGTAATGATGTGGAGGTGATATGAAGGTGATATGAAGGTGAAATGGAAGTAATTGTGAAGTTTTTAGTGAATTAATGGAGTGAGAATATGAACTATTTTGAAACCCTACATACATCCAGAATGAAATGGATTTTCTGGACATCTCATCACTCGACGTTGCTTATCGATATGCTGTTAAAATTGAGCAAAAATTTAAGCACCAAAACAAATGGGAATTTAGGTCTGCAAATCCGCAACAACCGAAGTATGACAAAGATGGCCCTAACAAAAATTTTCCTGAAAACCAGTCCAAGACACAGGAAAAGAAGGGTCACGGGAAGACAAAGAAGGACACCATAAAATGGTGTGATTTCCACAAAAGCCCCTGGCACAATACCGATGAATGTCACTCAAAACAATCATTGGTGGCTGAGATCAAAGACAAGGAGCCGAACCCTGATTCAGAATCTGATTCTAAAACTACTGGTAAAGGACAGATCATTGACGCAAACCCTAGTGTTATTGTCGCGACCGCAACAATTCAACCAAAAGAGCCAACAGATCCTGAAGAGGGGGAGTGCCTTTTTCATTCACATATGTGGGTGAAGGGGACCCCGCTACATTTTATTGTTGATAGTGGAAGCCAGAAAAACCTCATCTCAGCAGAGGTCATCAAATAGTTGGGATTGTCGAAAACACCACACCCGCAACCATACAACATCGGGTGGCTTCGGCAAGGATGAGATCTCCGTGTCATCCAACAGTGTCGGTTTTCATACGGAATCCAACCCTTCAAGGATGAGGTATTATGTGATGTTGCCCCACTAGATGTCTGTGATGTTTTCTTGGGCCAACCATATATGTGGAGACGTCATGTTGTTTATGAGTCTCGACCCCGTAGTGTCATTTTTACTTTGGGGGGTCATCTCTACAGAATACCAGAGGTAGTTTCGACTATTGTTCCACCTAAAAAGTGTCGCAAGGTAGTATCTCATACTGTAAAATTTAGCTTCTTCACAATCTATTCAAAAGGAGAACAAAAGGACACTGTAACCACTACAGGCTTGCCCAAAGAACCTTCTATCCAACAGAAGAAAGTCGACAAAGCTACAGCAAAGTGTGAAGATTCCTTCTGCGCATCATCCTCTCATGTATCTCGACTTGTTGAATAGCCTCAACCTCAACAAGTTCATGACCGATTTCCACAAACTGAGCAACACGACGTCTCCAGCAAGACAAGCAGCTCACCAAGATGCAGATTCAACAAACACTTTTCCCTCTCCTTTGAGAACTCAATGCAATGGAGACCATTTCTCCCTAAGGAGGGAGGATTGATATAGGTGGATATCGGTGGCCACCCACCTTTTCCAAATGGCTCAAAACAGTTTTCTGGCAATTTTGGCAATTTACTATTTTTAGCAGGTTTTAACTTTCAGGGCCATTTTGAGGGTCCAAATGAAGGTTTTTAAATATTGAAGTTATCAATGGTATATTAAGGCATGATTGAACCCCTGAAATTAATATCCTTGAAAATACCTTTCCAACGAGCTATCACACACCTAAAACAAAGATCGTATGCAAAAGTTACGACCTCGGGAAGTTGATGTACTCACTTACCCAAACGGGGCCCACATGAATTTTGGTGCTTCATCTCCTAAGGTTAGGTTTTTGGATGTCTAGGGTTTTTGGCATTCCTGCTTATTGTAAAAAGGACTTCAGAGCCTCATTGTAATCATCTTCTTGTGAATGTGAGTAGCCGTCACATCTCTTCTCAGAGATAAGATGCCACCATTCTAGTGAGTCTTTCACTCTGTATTTTTACAGTCTCTGTACATTTATTTCATTAATAGAAATCATGTATTACTGTATATCTGTGTTTATGGTTGCATCTTTGATACATTTATGTTATATTATTAAATATCTGCAATATCTTTGTGCATTTCTTTATTATATCTCCGATCTCATTTTGTGCCGAAAATAATCCGGATCACCGACACTATGGGTTGTTCTTACCCCAGCATTAACGAATTTCCCTTGTCGTGGCCACTGTTTTCAGTTCGATTTTTTTTTTTTTTAATTTGTCTTTCAAAGTATCCTTTACCCATCTTTTTACGTATCTCTATTTCTTGTGCACTTGGTTGATGGAGGATGTTGGATTGTTGAGTATATAGAATCCAATTGATGGGTCGATATCCTACCTATGCACTATGGGTAGAACCCAAGCCTCCTAGAGCCAGTTTCTCCTCACCCTCATCGCTCAAGAAATTGATGGTTGGGTAAAACAAAAAGAGATAAACCTCCACCCCAGATCTCTTTGCGTTCAAGCGCAGTCCATTAAACTCTTAGTAACCCCACATATGTTAAGAACCAAATACCAATATAGCATAGAAAAACCTCAGAAAAAGTACTCAACACCTTGAAAAAGAGATAATTTCAGATAATAAGCCTCTTCGAGGGGGAAACCTCCTTTTACCCCACTTAAATGTTCAAGTACAATATGATTCAAAATGAAAATGTCTCCTTGGTCTATATAGGAGACTAGGAGGTATAGTTACAACTAATGGCCTAAAGACGACATAAATAAAATAACATTACTAATATAATATGCCCCAATTAAGGGGTAATGAGCCAATATTAGGGCCTAACATGCCCCTCCCCTTGAGACAAGTGTTGTCCACAATGCTTGAGTAACTCTGAATGCTTATATATAAAATACTCATCTTCCCAAGTGGAATCTTCAGCCAGTAGTTTCCTCCATTTAATGAGATACTTTGAAATGGATCTATTCCTCAGTTGGCGAATTCTTGTGTCAATGATGGCTTCAGGTTCCAATATGATTTTTCCTTCCTCGTCAAGTTCTGGAAATATAGTTTGAACCGGGATCTTGTCACCTATAACCTTCTTTAAGCATGAAACATGGAAAACTAGGTGTACTCGTGAAGATGCAGGCAGCTCTAATTTGTATTCCATAGTACCAATCTTTTGCAACAGCTTATAAGGGCCATAGTACTTTGGTGATAATTTATTATCCTTCTTGGCTTGCTTGAGGGACATCTGTTTGTATGGCTGTAGTCTTAAAAACACCCAATCCCCTACTTCAAAACTTCTTTCACTACGATGTTGATCTGCTTGTTGTTTCATGCGATTATGTGCCATGGTTAGGTTATCCTTTAAGATTTGGAGAACTTGTTGTTGATTCTCGATGTGATCTTCCACTGCTTGAACCTTAGATTTTTCTTTTAGAGAAGAAGTGATGGAAGGAGGGTGGTATCCATAAAGTGCCATAAATGG
>ML787706.1:348731-359240 GCA_009831015.1 Picea engelmannii | reverse complement strand
TATGTCCCTATGCATTTCTTCACCTTCATCAAGAGTCCAAGTAGGATTTTATGGAGGCTTAGTTGGTGTAGAAGTTCCCTTTTTTGGTGGCATGTTGGCCAAGTATCACTTTTGAACCTTGATTTTGAGGTGGTTCTACTAGAAAATATTTCTTATGTTGTATCTCCAAAGTTTCATCCCTTCTGGGTATGAAACTTTCTTTTATGTAGTTCTCTGATATTTCTTCTCTGCAATGCCATAGGTTTGATCAAAATTGGATGTTCCAAGTGGAATTTACGGTAACTTCCCCACAACTTGTCGATTTTTGTCCTTTCCAGGAGATCCCACTTGTATAGCGTTCCATGCAAAAAATAATTGATATAAATTCTAAAACTCACACCAGAAATACTATAGACTGTCCACGATCCAATGAAACTAGTCCCACTCAATTTGGATACTCTAGGAAGAAGTTATGATTGATTTACCTGGAACACCTTCTTGATACTAGTCAATAGGACTAGTCAGATACCCTATCTTACACAGGGTGTATCTACAAATTTAAGATCACCCAAAAGCTGAAATTTTTACCACAAATACCTTACTAATTTTGGCAAATAGCCTCCGAATTTCAGGGTCCGAAATGTTACAAAATTTTTTTATAGTGAAAATGTTGCAATGACTCATTTCAGGATGATTCCATAACCCTATCTTGTACAGGCTATATCTCCGAAAGTATAATGCCTCAGGAGATAAATTTTGAACCCAACATACCTTGATCCATCTACTAAATATCCTCCAAGCCGTTTCTTCTTAAATGTTGTAGAAAAAAATTTATAGTGAAAATTCCACGGTATCTCAGATGTAGCAGCGAAACCCCAAGACCTTGAGCTCTGATACCATATGTTAAGAACCAAATACCAATATAGCATAGAAAAACCTCAAAAAAAGTACTCAACGCCTTGAAAAAAAGATAATTTTAGATAATAAGCCTCTTCAAGGGGGAAACCTCCTTTTACCCCACTTAAATGTTCAAGTACAAGATGATTCAAAATGAAAATGTCTCCTTGGTATATATAGGAGACTAGGAGGTATAATTACAACTAATGGCCTAAATCCGACATAAATAAAATAAAATTACTAATATAATATGCCCCAATTAAGGGGTAATGAGCCAATATTAGGGCTTAACAGTAGGGGTGTCAGTCTCCCCTTTTTTCCTCAACCTTTGAGATCGCTAATGCCCCGCTCTGCCTTTCTATGTTCCCCATAACCCTTCGGGTTCCGGACTAAGAAGAGTGTGGTTCCTTCATCTCCAAATGGGGCCGAATTTATGATATCACTTGAATTCCGAGTTCAGTCAATGCCCCCATTTTTCCCATCGCCAGACCTCCTTGGATTGAGGAGGCCTAGCATGTAGTGAATTCAGAAGTCGTACATTGTGTCTAACCCATAGCAAGGCATTTGGGGTTGTACCAATGATGTTTTACTCTCCAAAATTTCATGAGGTTTAGCGCATCCCTGCATGTTGCGTTCTAGAAGGAACTCCTTCTAGAGTCTGCCCTTTTCCTTGAGGAAGACTAATCGTCTCATAAGTCTCTATGTGTCATTGTAGTCGGACTATGGTAAGAATGCATCATCGACAGTAATTGTGTCACTTACTTGATATATGTTATTATAGTCAAACTATTGTTGGAATGCGTCATGGATGGTATTGCGTACATCATTTGCTATGTGTTTGTAGTCAGACTATGATAAGAATGCATCATAGATGGTAGTTGTGTAAATAAATTGTTATATGAATTATAGTTGAGTTATATGAGGGGGTATTGGATGAAGCACTTGATAACGATGCTTGACCTGGAAGGAACTTGGCTAGTCAGGTACTAATGACGGGTATAATTAGATTCTCTTGCGCCACTAAACAATGTTGATGTATGATCGTTTTAATAATTATATTCTCTTGAATCACTAAATAATGTTGATGTATGATCATTTTAATAATTAGATTCTCTTGTGCCACTAAACAATGTTGATATATGATCATTTTAATATTTAGATTCTCTTGCGCCACTAAACAATGTTGATGTATGATCGTTTTTATAATTAGATTCTCTTGTGCCACTAAACAATGTTGATGTATGATCGTTTTAGTATTAGATTCTCTTGCACCACTAAACCATGTTGATGTATGATCTTTTTAATAATTAGATTCTCTTACACCATTAACCAAAGTTGATGTATGATTGTTTCAATAATTGGATTCTCTTGCACCATTAAAATAGTATTGAAGTTGAATGATTTAGTAATTGTATTTATCTTGCGCCCTGATTACTTGATAAGTGAGATTGGTTGTTGATCTAATTGGATTTCGACTTGATTTTTTTAGTGGGATTTATATACCTCCTTGTTCCTCAGAAGAGTCACCAGCCCTGAGACCTTAAGTGGTCAAAATCAATCAGATGATCCTGGGCTTGGGAATTTCTTGTGTGTCCTAGAGGTCCTAACCATGCAGGATAGGTTGGGTGGGTAGTTATTTAATATTCAACTATATGGTTGATCATTATCTACAGTTTCTTGAGTTGATTTTGATGTGTGGAACTACATTGCTATTTATGCTTATGTGTTGGCCTCGTGTTGCTATCATTTATGTTACTGCATTGGTTGCGTCGTTATTGATTATGATGATGTGTCACTTGTAATGATTTTAATTATGATGTCGTTTTATTATGCGTTGCTATGAAATATGTGTTGACATTAATTTCCTAATGTTTTTTTAAAAAAAAATTATTGTACTTCATTGTGTCGTAATGGCGGGGTTGTTACATATGGTATCAGAACAAGTTCAACCCTACGAATGTGGATCATCATGCCTTCCATTGTATTAAACACTTTATTAATAACTTATCGCTAATTAAAAATTGAAATTGTCTGTGCCGGTAATTCTGGATAGAGGACCCCGTGGAGGTAGACAACGTGGTGCTAGGGGTGGAGGTGTGATGCCTCTAGTAGCATCCACGCCTTAGGGTTCTAACCCCCAAGGAGAATAAAAAGTTATTGGACATGAGTAGATTATCGTGGGGGATTTGGTTGGTTTGGTGAGGTCCTTCCAGAAGATCCCAGAGGCCTTGATTAACCGACTAGATAGAGATGAGGTCGGGGTGCCTAGACCCAATGAGGGTTTGTAGCACACTCCAACTGGTACTAGTAGCATTCACAAAGAACTCGGGAAGGTGAAGTTTCATGAGTTCATGGGTGCCACATATGGCTCAGTTGTCGAGGCATGGTTAAAGAACATGGCGATGTGTTTCTCACTTTGCGATTACACCTCCAACATGAAGGTCTGCATGGAGGTCTTTCAGTTGAAGGGGAGTTCTCTTATATGGTGGAAAATGCTCCTACCACAGCTGAACATGGCCATCAAATATGTGTCATGGGAAATTTTCGAGAGAGTTATTTATCAGAGGAATCCATTGAGCACCAACTCAATGAGTTCAACGCCTTACGACAGGGTGGTCATACAATGTCGGAGTATGAGGCCTGATTCATGGATCTTCTTAGGTATGCTCCACATATGAACACAGAGAAGATGAAGGTCAACAAGTTGTGTTTGACCTTAACTCCAACATTTGTGAAAAGGTGAGGATCTTAATGCTTCATACATTGCACGATGAAATCCAAAATGCCCTTATAGTTGAGGAAGAGCTGAATAGTGGGGGTCCGGGCAGGAATCCTGCAATACCAACTAGACAGACGACATCCGAAGCAAAACAGCAACAGTTTAGGCCTATTAGTAGAACAAACTAGGATCTCGGGCTAGTAGGCCAACAACTTCTACTTCGGGGGCCAGGAATACTAGTCCGAAGACCGGGTGTTGGACATGTGGAGAGCCACATTACTAGCATGACCTTCTAGTTGAGAAGGCCAAAGCGATCGGGTCAACAAGACCCACTACAGTTGTAGATTTGGGCAAGGCCCACAAGATTCATGTAGTAGTGAATAACCACCAGGCCAAGCACCAATCCATTGTTCTTGATATGAAAGGTACAATCATCGACAAAACCTTTAGTATTTGATAGATTTTGGTGCTACACAGAACTTTATTTCCAGTGCAACGTTGAAAAAAATTAAGGTAAAAGCAGTCGAAAAGGATGAGTTTAGGTATACAAAAATGGATCCAGATCCCAAACATAAGGTTGGAGAAAGGGTTTCAGACTGTCACATTAACTTAGGATATTTTGTAGCAACGTTCAACCTATATGTCATGATATTAGGATCTTATGACATCGTTATCGGTATGGACTAGCTGGAATCGCATGATGTAATAATCAACTATAAGACGAAACAATTGAGTTTGACCAATGATGAGGGACAAAGAAGAGTGATTGTAGGAAGAAATCAAGGAGTGTCCCTGAGGTTCATTTCTTCCCTACAGCTACAGAAGAGCATGTGCAAAGGATGCAAGTTATATGCAATATTAGTGCTAAACGACAAGGGCATGGCGGAAGGATTAAAAATCCTTCTGGTAGTACAAGAGTTTGCAGACTTGTTCCCAAACGAGTTACCAGGTTTACCTCCCAAAAGAGAGCTCATTTTTACCAACGAATTGAAATGTGGAATTGAACCAATAGAAAGAACACCTTATCAGGTGTCGGCACCTGAGTTATAGGAGTTGAAAATGAAACTGAAGGAGTTGTTGGAGCTAGGACTTATACATCCCAGTGTGTCACTTTGGGTTTCACCTTTTATTTTGATAAGAAATAAGGATGGGTCATGGAGACTCTGTATTGACTACCGTCAATTAAACAAGGCAACGATCAAGAACCAATATCTATTTCCAAGAATAGACAATTTGTTTGATCAAATGAAAGGCACGACGGTGTTTTCAAAGATCGAATTGAGATCAGGTTATGACTGGTTACGAATTAAAGAGGAAGATATTCCTAATACCTCGCATTCAAGATGAGGTTTATACACTATGAGTTTACCATTTTAATGTTTGGACTGGCAATGCCTCGGGGGTATTCATGAGCTTGATGAATGGGGTGTTCTACGAATACTTGGAAAAAAAATTTCAAGTATTCATTGATGACATACTGATATATTCTTGGATGACATAAGAACACGACAAACATTTATGCTTGGTACTACAGTGTTTACGGGAAAACAAATTATACAGGAAACTGTCGAAATGCTCTTTTTAAAATCAATTATTCATTTCTTAGGGATGTTATCTCTAGAGAAGATATCTTTGTGGATCCAACGAAGGTAGAGGCTATTATGGAATGGCCCGCGCTGAAAAATGTATCAAAAGTATGCAACTTTATGGGTTTAACAAGATACTACCAATGGTTCGTCGAAGGTTTTTAAAGGATAGAAAATCCAATCACGAAACTACAAAAGAAAAAGAAGAAGTTTGTATGGACCGAGAAATGCGTGGAAGCATTTCGAAGGCTCAACGAGTTGTTGACGAAAACGTCAATACTAAAAGTCCCCGACATGGACGAGAAATTCATAGTATGCACAGATGCATCCAAGGAATACTTAGGCAGAGTCTTGATGCAATACGGTCGAGTGATCGCTTACATCTCAAGGAAATTAAGAAAGCATGAGGAAAACTATGCAACGCATTATTTGGAGTTATTGGCCATTGTGTATGCCTTGAGAGTGTGGAGAAACTATCGAATTGGATGGAAATTCGAACTAAAAATAGACCATTGTGGATAGGAGCACATTTTTATGCAAAGTGACTTGAATAAGCGAAAAATGTGTTGGTCAGAATTGCTTAGCGAATATGATTTTGAGATTACTTACATAAAAGTAACAGTGAACAGAGTGGCTGATTTGTTGAGTTGGAGACCCTGCATATTCTCGGTGATACCTCTCCAGACGAATCTTTGAGAAAATATTATAACTATATGGTTCGATGATGATTGGTATAAATAGGTTAAGGAAAATATCGAACAAGACACCATGATGGTACCAAGTTTTGAAGGTTATGCATTGGACAACGACGGATTGATGAGGTATAATAACTGGATTTACATACCACCTAATGGCGAATTGAGAAGTTTGATCTTAAACGAAGCTCATAGAGCAGTGTACATGGCTCATCCAAGAGTTGCGAAGATGAGGGAAGACCTTAATCCCTTATTCTTATGGAAAGGAATGAATGTAGACATAGTTAGCTACATGGTGAGATGTCTAGAATCTCAGCAAGTAAAGGTTGAACATAGACATCCAATAGGATTACAACAACCACACACTATTCCAGAATCAAAATGGGAGGTCATTTCGATGGACTATATTGTTGGATTTCCACTGACAGTAAGGAGGCATGACTCAATTTTCGTGGTAGTTGACACTCTGACGAAGAGTGCACATTTTATCCCTATGTGTATGGCGTACCATGCACCAGACATAACTATATTTTTTTATCATTTATATTGTGAGATTACATGGCGTGCCTAAAAGGATCATATTTGATAGAGGGTCGGTGTTTACGGGACATTTTTGGACCAGTTTCCAAGAGGCCTTGGGGACACAACTGAACTTTAGTACATCATATCACCCTCAGACAGATGGGCAGATAGAAAGAACAAACCAAATTTTGGAAGATATGTTGCATATGTACATGATGGACCAACAAAAGAATTGGGAATATTTCTTTCCACTAGTAGAGTTTGCGTACAACAACAGCTATCAAAGTAACATTAATATGGCGCCATTTGAGTGTCTTTATAGGCGACCGTGTCGAACACCATTGAATTGGGATCGACTTAAGGATAGGGTCCTGGTAGGACCAGAAATGACCCAAGAAATGGAAGAACAATTGAAAATGATAAGACAAAGGATTAAAGAAGCGCAAGATCGACATAAGAGTTATGTTGATGCACATCGCTTTGACCATAATTATGAAGTTGGTGACTGATTTTTCTTGTGGTTGAAACCACACAAGAGTTCGATCAAGTCTGGAAAGGGTGATAAAATCTCTCCTAGTTTTGTGGGACCTTTCGAAGTGGTGGAAAGGAAGGGACCCATGGCCTATCGACTATCCTTTCTTGATTCTTTGAGGCATATGCACAATGTTTTTCATGTATCTGTTTTGAGACATTATGTTAGTGATCCTACGCATGTGATTGACATGAGTTCTTTGCAAGTGTCAGATGAGGGTGCTCTCACAGTGGAGACAATCTGCATTCTGGACCATCACATTCGACAACTATGATGTCAAACAGTCGATTAGGTCAAGGTCTAGTGGGACAATAATAGCCCACACTCCGCTACCTAGGAGGATGCATATGATATGCGCCAATTGTTTCCATATTTATTTGATAGTTTAGACATATAGATCCTTTCAGATGCTTTATTTACTGCATTTTATATACTATACAACTTCGGGATGAAGTTTAAAACAAGAGGGGGTGTATGTAACATCTCGCTCTTGCAAGCACATGATTTTGACTTATTCTTTGAGGACACTTGCATGCAAGTGATCCGGTTATAGTATATGGTTATTTGTTTCTCTTATGAATTATTATGATGATATTGATGGATTATGATTTATGTTGTTTGATATCTATGTATTGACATATGATATAAATGATTTTCCCCTGAGTGTGCAGGACACTTGATAGATTGAGGATGTTGACGACATCAATGGACCTCCTTGGACTCTAGATTGAGTCAGGGAGTGGATTGTATTGGTTTGAGTATTTCATTTATGCATATGTGACATATGATCAATTATATTATGATGTTGTTTATGGATCATTGATAGTGTTTCGTTGATGGATGCAGGCTAACGATTTCTTTCTAATATGACTCACATAAGGAGTAAAGGGGCCTTGCACCTAGACCAGATATTGAGAGAGAGGTGTGGTAGAGTCCCTGTCACAACCTACTACCACTCTCATCGTGGCTCGAGTTACAGTTTAATGATTACCTAGTTCAATAGGTCCACGATGTCATGAGGGAAGACTAAGATAGTCACTCACAAATATTTATAAGGGGCACACAATAAGGTAGGGTCCGTATTCCTTAGAAGCCCTTAGTCTCTCACAAGGTCACCTGAATGGAGTGTTGACTCCAAGGATTAGACAACTACCAAAACCAATCAAAGGAGAGTGGAACCCTTGGAACACAGACTGTGTCTTGAAGGGCACATCGTGTAATAAAAAATTTGAGCCAAAGGCAAGTGGAACCCTTGGAGCATTGAGTGCGTCTTGAAGGGCACATCGTGGAACTAAAACTTGAGTCAAAGAATCTAGGTGGCCTAGAAAACAAAGAGCGAATAATTCAACCCTGCAAAATCTTTAAGCATTGTTGGATTTAATTAATTAATGAATTTAAGGATTGAATTAATTAATTGTGAATCCCCAAATGAAGAATCTAAGACTAAAAACCAAATTTATAAATTAAATAATGAGGGGATGAAGTAATTCAATTTAAGAAATCAAGGAAAAGAAAATAAATCAAAAGATTGATTTAATAAACATATGTGCAAGTAATTAACAAATTGGAATTTAAGGTAAGAATGGAATAAAGCTAAAGGAATGGGTATGCATAGAAAGGAATCTAGAGTCTAGTTAACACTAGTCTAACTAGGAGAAGATTCTTATTTTAACTCAACTCAGATTTAATAAGGCGTCAGTCATTAATTGGAAATAAGGGGAATAAAGAGACAACTAGGAGTGATTTAAGGAGTGCTTTTAGGAAGGGTGAGGGAAATTGAATTTTATTAAAATAAATTGTGGATTTACTTGTGCGACTAAGGGAAAGGGTGACAAGTGTATGCGGGTAATAATTATTAATTAATTATTTTAAAAGTGAATTAAATGAGCAAGTGGAAAGGTGTCATTAAGGAAACTCTTATAAAGAAAATTGGAAAAAGGGAAATGGATCACACTGGTTATGGGTAAATTTATGCTACAGAAATTTTGACTGGTTTTACATGTGAGAGTTGGGATACCCATCTTGAGAGAGAGTGGTGGCTCTACCTTGTGAGTCAAGCTGGGAGCTATAATATTTATGGTTTTGTGTGTGTGTGGCCCCTTTTAGGCTCGAGGGCTAAGGGGGAAGAAGAGTACCCCTAGAGTTGGTTGGAAGGTACCGATGAGGTCTCAACGGTTAGCAAGTGGGAGGATGGAAGGAACGCTAGTTGTCGAAGATCATCTCCAAGCCACCTTCATCGTCGGTTACGGTATTATGGAATCTATATTTGCATTTGTATTTAAATTGTATAAACAAGTTTTTATTATTGCGTAAACATTGTGAAATTAGAAGATCAAATGTACAAGAGCCTTGATGTTTTATAAATTCTGGAACGAGATTTTTGATATTCACGTCCCTTGCGTTTCTTTGAGAAATCAACTTCATGATTTAGTTGTTTTATTCTCTCAACCCATGTTTTTTTTGTTTTCATGCTCGTTGTTACCCCTGAATTGTGTATAATAAATTAATGACTATTGGTTGTTAGGGTATAGGATACAAACCCTGATCGCTACCTTGCTGCTTGTTGAAGCTTAATTTTGTCTTGGTGACCAGTCAACGATGAAGTGGTAGTGCATACCATCACTGTATAATAGTTGAAATTTCGTACTGGAAAAAAATTTGGCGGTGACCCTAAGTTTAATTTACCTTCCCATTGAATCTTGTCACAACCCTAATCCAATTTTATTCCCTAGCGTAGTCACTGTCGTTCAATATTAGGAGCTAGAATTAAATTATATTTTTCTGATTTGGCCATCAATTACAACCCCAACTACTCTCTGGTGTGTCATTTCAAGTCCAAATCATTTCAATGATACTTTAGAAAGGTCATTGATCATTCTAGTGCTTCGTTGGTGGTCGTGCTAGGTGATTTATCAGCAAGGAATGAAAGGTACATTGACATTGTGGGTTGTTCTTACCCCAGGGTTGGCAAATTTCCCTCGTCGTGGTCATTTGGTTGATGGAGTATGTTTTATTGTTGAGTAGATAGAAGTGAATTGATGGGTCGATATCCTACCTATGCACTATGGGTGGAACCTGAGCCTCCTAGAGCCAGTTTCGCCTCACCCTCATCGCTCAAGAAACTGATGGTTGGGTAAAAAAAATAGAGAAACCTCCAACCCAAATATCTCTGCATTCAAGAACAGTCCTGTTGGTAGCCAATAATTTTTTTAATTTCTCTTAAAAAACGCTGCCTACACCCCTTGTCTCGTTAATGACAAATCATCGTTTCATTGTGCTTCTAGACATTTGTTTCATTTTTGCGACAATTGCAATTTGGTCTCGATTTGATTTTCACAACTGTAAGTGTGAAAATACCTCTTTCATCGTTTGGACTGTAGTCGTCTTTTATCGATTTCTCCAAAAGACACTTGACCATTGGTTTATCACATGACTTCTAAAGATTTTCTCGAACTTATGTCCTTGAGCATACTCTTACCTTGATTGCGCATTTGGATATGTTTGATTGCTAAGCCTTTGAGCATGAAAATTTATTGGTTTTATTCTGATCTTATAAAAGTTATGATGGATTTGGTCTTA
>ML787706.1:309797-338510 GCA_009831015.1 Picea engelmannii | reverse complement strand
CCTTTGTAGCTACCTTACACTTTCATGTTGCGTTCCTGAAGGAACTCCTTATAGATTCCACCCTTTTCCTTGAGGAATACGAATTGTCTCATGAGTCTCTAATGAATGTGAATTTATCAAGTTAAAAGATTATATGCTTATATTGTTAAGTAAAGGACGGGTTTTCCCAGTCTTACTTGGATTCCTCGTTAGTTGAGTTCTTATTTTTTATTTTTCATAAGCTAGGTTAAGCATGAAGTTCATTCCATTTTATCATTTAACTTAACCACAGACAATAATGTTGCAGCAACCAAGATCACAAGAAGAAACACCATGCACAAGAACACAAGAAGTATCATGGGAAACCCTTATCAACAAGGGAAGAAAACCTAGCCAAATCCTTTGCTATATTTTTCAAGAGAAATAACTTCACCACCAAGAAAGACCTAGCACACAAGAGGGTGCTCAAACCCTAGAAGACTAGCGCCCAAGAGAGGTGCACACATTTTCCCAAGTAGATGTACTTGCTGAAATTTCCAAACTCACAAGTAGGATATGATTCCACAATGGGGAATCTTCCTTTACTTGTATTAGACTTATCCTATCAACTGAAGTGTCTATTGTCTCAACAGGGTTGACCTCACTAAGTCACAATATAATTATTATTATTATTATTATTAACCATATTAATTATCTTTTACATTTATTGTTAAACACATTAAGGTGGGGCCGACCTGTACCCTTTACATAAAAATTAGGGTTACAGGTAGGTCTGACTCTTAAACAACATATAGAAAAGGATCTGATACACCCACTAGTGCTCATCCACTAGGGGCACATCCATAGGGATGCCATATCTCTGGCTCACTACATTACATAGAACAACCAGATCTACACACATTCACCTGTGCTCATCCATAGGCACATCAACTCTATAGATCTTCTTTCCCACTGCCTCACACAAGATAATCATATGGAGTTTTCTCATCAACTCTGTTGCTCAAAGGAGGCTAACACATCATCTTCATTTGTGTTCATGTGATGATGCACCCAACACTTTGGGATTTCACACATTCACCTTGTGCTTAGCCACAGGCACACCCAACTCATCAGATCGCCTTTCCCACTGGATAATCATCTGGATTTCTTATCAACTCTCTGAATGGAGGAGGTCATATCTATGTTCCTAGCTCTGTCTCAGGAAGGAACCGTGTACCCTTCTTAGGGGATTTCTCTCATGTTTTTATGTTGAGAGAAAGACTTCACATAGCTGCAATGATCCACACCTCACATGTTTGTAAGCTGGAGAATGTCTCACATAGTTGCAATCATCAACACTCCCTCTCAGCTAGGGAGGCATTCTTTATCATGCCAAGTATCACAGGGATGTATTTTGAATTTTTTCTTAGTTGGATTTATTGACACTCCCTCTCAACTAGGGATCTATTTTTCACGAAGTTAATTTGGTGAAGATATCTGCAATCTTCTCATGTGTAGGAAGGTACTTCATGTGTACGATTTTTATCTGCATCTTATCTCTGATATAAGGATATTTCATCTCATCGTGTTTTCAATCCATCAGGAAACATTGGGTTCTCAAGGATCTTTACACACGACTCTTGGTTATCATCATAGGATCCATCTCATGGTCAAGTAAATCTATAAGAATCTTGTGAATCCACATTTCTTTGCACACTCGATGCTTATATACTCTTCCTCTGTGGTACTCAAGGCTACAGATTTTTGTTTCCTGCTACATTAGGAAATCATGGAAAACTTCACGATAGAACATCAGCCTAATGTTTTTTTCTGGTTCACTGTACTTTCTTCTCAATATGAATCAACATATCCTGCAAACTCAAGTTCATACTGGAGGCATATCTCAAGACATATCCAACTGTGTCCCATATATATCTCAATACATGTTTTGTTGTTGTCTAGTGAGTTTGTCTCAGTTGACTCATGAAATGACTAGGCACATTCACTGCATGGCATGAATCAAGTCTGGTGTTAACCAGATACATTATTGATCCAATCAGTTGTGGATTAGTCTCATCTAAATCATCATCAATGTTCTTCTTCAAATCCATCATGGTGGATTTTTCATTCTGTCATACTGAACTTATTTAATATTTTCATTGTATATTTTCCTTGACTCAGGAAAATCTTATCAGTCCTCTGGCGTATTTCTTGTCCCAAGAAGTAGTGCATCATACTCATATTCTTCATCTCGAATTTAGAATTCAAGGATTACTTGTATCCAACAACAATGCTTTCTGAATAAGTCATCAAGATCATGCTCTTGTCACCAACACTGTAATGATATAGGTTTGGATCAATAAAACTCTTGTTGAAATCCAATCTCATCAAGAATCTATCTATCTGATACAGTTTCCATCTCATGGATGGTAGTATGGATGGAAGTGTATCGGGTTCACTGGGCCAAGTTTCTCATCATAGAAAAATCCCTTTGTTTATGAGAAACCTATGGCTATAGATCTCGTTTTGTATTTCTTGACACTTCCATCAACTACATGCTTGATCATATAGATCCACTTAGAAGTTACCACAGACTTCCCTTTCTGGTCCCTGAATAATATCTTAAGGATCATTCTTTAAGATATATTTGTATTCTTCATTTATGGAATCTTGCCATATCGGTTCTCTTGTTGCTTCTCTAAGAAAAGAAGTCTCAACATCAATGAAGTGGCTCATGACTGAAGGATAGCTCAAAAATCTCTTTTTCTTTCTTGGAATGTGCCTTGAGAGGCTTGTGTGTTTCTCTACCTCTTGTAGAGTGAGTCTAGGTAGGAATTTTATTCCCTACTACAATATCTCTGAACATATCAACTGGAGAAACTGGATAACCTAGAGTAATGTGTGTCTCCCTCTGAATTTCTGAAGGGGGAGAAGGTATTGTCTCACTATAAATCTCCATCTGATATTCTCTGGGTCTTTGAAAAAACTATCTCTTCTTCAAGGAAAATGTCTCTGCTTGTCTCAATCTATCTCTGATTAGGGATGCCTTTGAAGATTCACTATATCCTTTCTTCTTAAAGGATGTATCTTGGACTTATTCTCTTTGGTTGCATGACAATACATTGGGCACCCAAATAACCTGAAGTGTTCAATATCAGGATTCATTCCGATGAAGAATTCTTCAGAAGTTATGTTTTTCAAAGTCTAGTGAAGACTCTTGTTCTACACATATACTGTGTCATGCATGCTTCTTCCCATGAAATCCTAGAAAAATTATGATCATGCTTTGTACCATTGGTTGTCTCAATTATGGTTCTAATCTTCTTCTTTCTCAAATGGTTTTGGCTCCTTCTGAGTCAAGTGACTCCCTCTGAAGGATAAGCATTTTATTTTATTGTTAATCTATCTGGAACAAGAAAAAAAAAGAACCAACACTAGAATATCTCCTAAAGGAGAATAATGAGTACATCTCTAGAATCAAAACAATTTAAGAAATATTGTCACAACTACAACACCTACTTGTAATGTAGAAAACCTTTAGAAATATAGGTTAGAGGAATGAAAATTACAACAATCAAACTTGGAGTCTTTACTTTGAGTGTGTTGTTTCTCTAAATGCACTGAGATCCCTCTGGATCCATGACTTCATCAAAGGTTCCTTCCTCCTGCAATTTCACTCATGACAATGATACAAATAATATGTACAAGTGCATACCTGAGGAAGTTGATATTATTTCTCCAATGGCTCTTGGTCAATGTCTATCCTCTGAGATATTTATGAAGAATATAGTCACAGTGTCACCTTTTGTCATCTTTGTTATTTTGAAGCTAGCCCTTCAATGTAAGGGCTTGAGTAGGTGATTGGCTTCCTTGTCCTAACGTCATCTTCCTTCCATTCATTGATAGCTTGTATCTCATAAAACCTTTTGTATTACCCACATTATGTCTTCCTATGAAGTATTTTCTTTCAATAACTTTGAATTTTCTTGATTCATCAGGCTTATCTTCCATCATAGTTTTTGTTCATCATAATTTTAGATTCTTCACAACCCTTTGTCAACTAGGCTAGAAAACCTAACGGCTAGGCTAGGCTAGCACTTTTAGGTTTTATTGGACTTATGACTGCCAACAATAAGCCTTTGAAATATATGAGAACACTGGTGAGCTAAAGAGCTCCTTCAATGAGTTTTCAAAAACCCTAATTCTGAAATATCTGCAAAAATTGGCAAAACCCTAGAAACCCTAGGACCAAAATTTCAAAATGCTCGGAATGTCACTATGAGTGTCTCTGGAGGTGTTCTAGAGGAGTTCATACTCTCCTATGACAAAATTATCCCCAACATTTAAGTTTTTAAGGGATGAAACACCTCATAAAGGAAGGTCGTACGAATTTTCTAGAAACCCTAGGAGGGTCATACGGTTCTTCAGAAAAGAGAGTAGACTGGTAGATGCTTGTGCAATGAGTTCTTCAAGACCTATGCTCTGATACCATGTTGATTTTTCATAATCTAGGTTAAGCAAGAATTTCATTCCATTTTATCATTTAACTTAACCATAGACAATAATTTTGCAACAACCAAGATCAAAAGAAGAAACACCATGCACAAGAACACAAGAAGTATCCTGGGAAACCCTTCTCAACAAGGGAATAAAACCCAACCAAATCCTTTTCTATATTATTCAAGAGAAATACCTTCACCACCAAGAAATACCTAGCACACAAGAGGGTGATCAAACCCTAGAAGACTAGCACCCAAGAGAGGTGTGACCTTTTTCTAGGTAGATGTACTTTCTGAAATTTCCAAACTCACAAGTAGGATATGATTCCACAATGGGGAATCTTCCTTTACTTATATTAGAATTATCCTATCAACCGAAGTGTTTATTGGGTCAACAGGGACGACCTCACTAAGTCACATTATTATTATTATTATTATTATTATTAATTATCTTTTACATTTATTATTAATCACATTAAGGTGGGGCCGACATGTACCATTTACATAACAATTAGGGTTACAGGTAAGTTTGACTCTTGAACAACATATAGAAAAGGATATGATACACCCACTAGTGCTCATCCACTAGGGGTACATCCATAGGGATGTCATATCTCTAGTTCACTGCATTACACAGAACAACCAGATATACACACGTTCACTTGTACTCATCCATAGGAACGTCCACACTACAGATGTTCTTTCCCATGGCCTTACACAAGAGAATCATCTAGAGTTTTCTCGTCAACTCATCTTCTTAGAGGAGTCTAACAAATCATATTCATTTCTTTTCACATGATGATGCACCCAACACTTTGGGATTTCACACGTTCACCTTGTGCTCATCCACATGCACGTCCATCTCATCAGATCACCTTTCCCACTAGATAATCATCTGAAGTTCTTCTCAACTCTCTAAATGGAGGAAGTCATCTCTAAGTTCCTAACTTTATCTCAGGCAGGAACCACATACCCTTCTTAGGGGATTTTTCTTAGGTTTGTAAGCTGAGAGAAAGACTTCACATAGTTGCAATGATCCACACCTCATAGGTTTGTAATCTGGAGAATGTCTCGTATAGTTGCAATCATCAACACTTATGTCACTAAAATAAGGATAACTCTCCCTGAGATTTAAATTGGATATGATAGGTAGCACCTAAGTCCTTATTTGTCTTTAGTATGTTCGCCCTCCTTAAAAGTGTAGGTAAGGAAGAATTGATGCTCTTAGGGCTTGCAATGGATTGTACTCGGTACCAATTCCCTTATGTTCTATGTTAGGAGTAAAAGAATTAATATCTTATGGAATGCTTCATAGATGGTAATTGTGTCACTTACTTGATATATGTCATTATAGTTGGATTGTTGTTGAAATGAATCATAGATGGTATTGTGTCAGTCATTCTCTATGTGTCATTGTAGTTGGACAATGGTAAAAATGCATCATCGACGATAATTGTGTCACTTACTTGATATATGTTATTATAGTCAGACTACTGTTGGAATGCGTCATAGATGGTATTGCATTAGTCATTTTCTATGTGTCATTGTACTCATACTATGGTAATAATGCATCATAGATTGTAATTGTGTCAATCAATTGTTATGTAAATTATAGTTGAGCTATATGAGGGGGTATTGGATGAAGCACTTGATAACAATGCTTGACCTGGAAGGAACCTGGCTAGTCATGTACTAATGATGGGTATAATTAGATTCTCTTGTGCCACTAAACAATGTTGATGTATGATCATTTTAATAATTAGATTATCTTGCGCCACTAAACAATGTTGATGTATGATCGTTTTAATAATTAGATTCTCTTGCATCACTAAACAATGTTGATGTATGGTCATTTTAATATTTAGATTCTCTTGTGCCACTAAACAATGTTGATGTATGATTGTTTTTATAATTAGATTCTCTTGCGCCACTAAACAATGTTGGTGTATGATCATTCTAATATTTATATTCTCTTGCGCCACTAAACCATGTTGATGTATGATCATTTTAATAATTATATTATCTTGTGCCATTAACCAAATTTGATGTATGATCGTTTCAATAATTGGATTCTCTTGCACCATTAAAATAGTATTGAAGTTGATTGATTTAGTAATTGTATTTCTTCTGCGCCCTGATTACTTGATAAGTGAGATTGGTTGTTGATCTAATTGGATTTTGGCTTGATTTTTTTAGTGGGATTTAGATACCTCCTTGTTCCGCAGAACATTCGCTAGCCCTGGGACCTTAAGTGGTCAAAATCAATCATATGAATCTTGGGCTTGAGCATTGCTTATGTGTCCTGGAGGTCCTAACCATACAGGATAGATTGGGTGGGTAGTTATTTAATATTCAGCTATATGGTTGATCATTATCTACAATTTCTTCAGTTGATTGTGATGTGTGGACATGCGTCACTATTTATGTTTATGTGTTGGTCAGGTGTCACTATCATTTATGTTAATGTGTTGGTTGCGTCATTATTGATTACAATGATGTGTTGCTTGTAATTATTTTAATTATGATTTCGTTTGATTATGCGTTGCTATGAATTATGTGTTGACGTTAATTTCCTAATTCTTAAAAAAAAAATTATTGTACTTAGTTGTGTCGTAACGGTGGGGTTGTTACAGATATAATCTCTATGATTCAACAACCGCATTTTAGTCCCTTTAGAAAATCCCTTGTTGATCAAGTGATAAATCAAATAGTATAAGGAATGAATGTAGAGAAAATACAAAGTGCTTGCGATGATACTGGAATCAATATATGAGGTTATGAAACACTCTTCAATTGCTTACGTGAAGGATTGGTAAACGCAGGAATCACAAAAATTGCCATTCCTTGTCCTTTTCATTTAGCCAATGTTCGTGCAAGAAGTAATGGGAAAATTGTTGACCTCATGGGTGACATGTATCATATATAATCAATTAAGGAGATAAAACAAAGGGTTGGAAATAAAAATGTTCCAAATGAAATTTTTATATTAAATCCAAATAACAACATATAGTTAGATCTAGAGAAAACCTTGTCAGCTATGGTGAGATTTTATGATATATTTTTAGATGAAGCACATGGAAAATTGATTTTTGTCAGAATATTGGATGAGATGGAACTCATTAATAATGAGAAATATGAAAGAGTTCCAGTCATGTTAATGAATAGGGCCATGACTCCTAATGTTGAGGTAATTGATGAAAACTATTTCTCTGACCAATCTGAGAATCACATGTGGTGGTTGGGATTGTTTCACATTTCTAAGGAGTCTCATGAAACATTAAAATGGGTTTTTCATCAAACTTCAATACCCACAACAATTGCCTCACATAGAATGGGAGAAAAACTTGATTTTGATGGTTATGGTTCATATGAAGTTGAATGGCATCTAGAAACTAATTTAAAAACATTGAAGTGAATGTACAATATTGGCCATGGTGTTGATGAAAAACATAGTTGCATTTATTGTATGCACATAAGGAAGAAAGAAAAATTACCAGGTGGTGGGTGGTCAAATGGGATTATGATTTTTCAACAAGGCATCATTCCAAATCGAGATGAGATGGATAAAAATATGGATCCCATACTACCTATACCACTTACAAGAATAAATATATGTACACTCCATGCATTTGTAAGAATTGTTGATAAATTTGTATCTTTCTATTATATTTTCTTGGAATAAGAGGCCATAATAAGTTTCTCAAAATTCAATTGAAACAATCGAGAAGGTTCTCTCTAATGTTGGTTTACATGGAAGTAACGTAAAAATTTGCAAAGATACAAAATTGTCAGGGGCTCTAGGTAATGTTCCTTCTAAACCATCCATGGGTGGGGTTGAATCATGACACTTTATTTCAGATGTCAAACCATCAAGAAAAGGTCATTGAGAAATTTAAAAGGATCTTATTTATGTAGAGGATGATCGAATTGATAATCGTAGATCTGCATTAAGAAAATAAAATTGGATGGCACTTTGTGTTTTGTTTCCATTAATGGACAAGGATAAATTTGAAAAAGGGGATGATATGGATTTCACTAAATAAATTACACATTTTACAAAAGAAATGATTGGGGCATGGAGAGAAAATGAGATCACACATTACATGGTAGGATTCATGTTCAAGACTTTTTATTATGTCATTTTATGATTACCAAATTTAATTTATTCTTTTTAGGTTGGAAACACATACTATATGCTCATGGACCATGGTTTTCTAAGGAGTATGGTAGCTTTAAAGGAATTTGGAATACCCAAAGAATGGATAAGTCTAATAAGCAAGCGAGGGTATCATATATTAAAAGTACTCAATGCAGAGGTGGATCAACTCTTTCAAATACACTTTTTCACATGTTTCAATGGTTTTATAGATGCATAGTATCAAGGTTTCCTCAAGAAGTAGACTCTACTAGTGAAGAATCTATTGAAGAATGGATAAGGGATGTACAATAAGGAAAAAGTGTGAAACATGGGAACAATATAAATGTAGAAATGCTTGTACATAATGGAATTCAAAAAAATCAAGGAAGGGTAAAAAATGGGTATTGGATGATGATATTGGCCAAACAAAAACATAAACTATTTAAAATGAGTATCAAATAGGTACATAAGAAAATGAACCAGCTACAAGTAGAGGAGATCCTGTAAAAAACTAGGAAGGAGGTGGACCTTAAGGAGCACGAATAGAATGGAATGGTATTTTGCAAGGTGTGGATATGGTATAGTGTTGATCAAGAATGATGGCACTATCAAACTTGCATATTCTTGATGCCACTACCTAACTGGACTATTCTAAACTATGATTTTTTATTTTGTGTAAACACTTAATGTATTATCATCCCATTGTCCTATTTCTTGGTTATTTGTATGTCTCGGATTTTGGTGTTTTATTATCTGCAACTTTTTGTGATTATTTTCTCTAAATTGGGTGTGGATTTCTCAATATTGTAGTCTATTACCATGTTTGATATATTAGGTTATATGGCATGCATAATAGGCCCCTAGGCTTCATGTGAAACCCTTTCAACTTCTTATGTGTTGCAATTCGCTTATATATTATGAGTGTACAACGATGTGAGCTTATTAGCATTAGTTTATACCATCGGGGTTCATGCACATCTGATGTTGCCACTTTTTTATCACCATTGATTTATTTTTTTTGGAAAAGTATTCTAAAACACTAGCTAAATGAGATACTTAGTTTCAAAGTATAAATAAAAGGGAAATTTTGACCTTTAGGACATTTTTTAAAAATATATGTTGTGTCGGAAAATATGATATTCCTCATCCAACCAACCATTTAATAACATCTCAAGTCCACTTTTATCATGGGATCCAAACTGAGTTGTACCATGCTTTGTATCCCACAATGATTTCAAATAGAAAGTCAACAAGGTTGTAACATCCCGCTCTTTCGCGCACTAAGTGAACTTATTCTTTGAGGACACTTGAGTGCAAGTGATCCGAGTCATTATACTATTGGTCATTTTGATTATGATTATGAGATATTGTGGATTTGATGATATGATATTTTGTTTTATTTACATAGACAAATGCTATTGACTAGGTTATCCTAATTGTGCAAGACTCTGGACATTGAGGATGCAAAGGAATCGATGAAACCCCTTGGACTCCGGATCGAGTCAAGGAGTGGATTGTTAGGATTTGAATGTTGTTGATGTGACATATGTACATATGATTATATGTTATGATGATTGATTGTTATTGTTGACATGATTCATTGATGGATGCAGGCTGACGATAGTTTTTCGACCCGACTCACATTTGGAGTAAAGGGGGCACGCACAACAACCAAACACATTGAGGGAGAGGTGTGGCAACATCCCTGCCACAGCCTACTAGCACTCCCGCCATGGCTCGAAATGTAGGTTAATGATTACCTAGTTTGAGAAGACCCACGATGTCGTGAGGGAACACTGTGACAGTTGCTCATGATGATTCTAAGGGGCACACAATAAGGCAGGGTCCTTATTCCTTAGAGGCCCTTAGTCTTCCACAATATCACCTGACGGAATATTGACTCCCGGGGTTTGACGTCTACCAAATTCAGTCAAGAGGCGAGTGGCACCCTTGAAGAACTTAGTGCATCTTGAAGGGCACATCGCAAAAATAAAACGGAAAGAGGTGAGTGGTACCCTTGGAGCATGTAGTGCGTCCTAAAGGGAACGTCGTTATTTTAACTGGTAAGTTAATAAACCTAGTGCCTAGAAAATTATGCCTCCTCAGGACCTGGTCGGCCTTAAAATGAATAAAGTAATGAGTAAGTTTAATAACAATTTTTCCCTTAAGAACTGTCGCCAAGCCTAGTGAATTCAAAACCTAGGTCTAAGTAGAACCTCTGGAAAAAAAAATTAGACATATAACAAGAAGGGGGTAAAGAAATTCAAACTTTAATTATTAAAGTAAAAATTATAATGGAGGATTAAATTTATTAAAAGGGGTAAATGGTTGTTTTTATCTACACTTGCTAAATTGATTTTTAGTTAAAAAGGAAAAAGGGTAAATGGTTTTTTTTATCTACACTTGCTAAATTGATTTTTAGTTAAAAGGGAAAAAGGGTAAATGGTTTTTTTTATCTACACTTGCTAAATTGATTTTTAGTTAAAAGGGAAAAGGGGGGAAACTTAAAAGAAAAGGAAACTTAAAGAAAAAGGGGAATGTCCAACTTAGTAAGGAATCTAGCCTTTGGGACTTTCTATTTATGAACTCAAATAGGAATTAAGTAAGGCGTAAGTCATTTAAGAATTGTAAGGGAATTTTGGGATACATAGGAGCGTTATTAGGAGCGCTTTTAGGTGGGTGAGGGAAATAAGAATATTTAATTAATTAATAAAATTGATTTTCTGGTGCAACTAGGGGATTGGGCGACATGTGTATGGGGGAGGTTTTTCGAAATTAATTAAATGAAAAAGGAATATAATGAAGGTTTTGGGAAACTAATGACTAAGAAAACTCTATAAAAAGGATGGTGGAGGAGTAGTATGGATCACATCTAGCGTGCGTAATGTTACGCTGTTGAAATTTCATCTTTACTAAACTTTCTCTTGTGGGAGTTGGAATACCCAGCTTGGGTAACGAGTGGTAGCTCAACCTTGCGAGGTGAGTTGGGTGCTAGCATTCTTTGGTATTGTGTGTGTGGCCCCTTTGTAGCTCAGTGGGCTTAGGGGGAAGAAGAGTACCCCTAGCATTGGTTGGGAGGTACCGGTGAGGTCTCATCGATTGGCAAGTCGGAGTTGGATGGAGAACGAGAGCAAGAAGTCACTTCCAGTTCTTTGCATTTGGCTACGGTACACATGTGCATAATTTGTATTAAATAATAGCTCAATTTCTTGTTCATGCATTTCTTTATTGTCGAAAGCTCTCTTGCGTAGAGGATGTTAAAAGAAAAAGGCTCGTTTAGTTATGCATATGAATTTTTATCTGGGCGATAGTTTAGGGTCACTAAATTTATGTTTATGAGCCATGTTTTATTACTGCATTTTATTGTAGTCCGGTTCTAGTTGGGATTATGACTGCAATGTATTATTACCTAGGAAGACTATGTTTTGGTTCTAGGGTCGTTACTTTATTTTTACTCTACGTTTTTATTGTTTTTAATACAAAGAAATTGTGTATTTATCTTTTGTTCCTTCATCCTTTAAGTTATTAGTCCATGCCTGAGTAGTCGGCCAGGAGCCGAATTCATTGTCTTTCACTCCAGTGTTAAAGATTTATATTCAAATGCCCTTCTTTCCTGTGCATGGATAATAAGTGAAGGATAATTTCTCTGCCCAGCAAGGAAATCTCTCATGGGTGTTTGTTCCCTCCTTAGCCTCTGTGATTATTGTGATTTCTCTGCGAACTCATGCTTCCACGCAATGATTTTTGGGAGGTCTCTCTAGTTCACCAACGTTTATTTCTCTGCGTTGATTCTTCGCATTTGATTATCAGAGTTGTATTGATTCTATGTGTTTGATTCTCTAAGTTGATTCTTTGCATTTGATTTTTAGAGTTGTATTGATTCTCTGTGTTTCATTACTATACTTTTATTTTACTGCATGATGAATGCATGGTTACTACTGTGTTTTTTGTATTACTACTTGATGACTGTGATTTTTAATTATGTGCTTCTTCGTTATGATCGTGACAACCCTCTAGTCATATAAATCAAGAGATTTGTGTTTAATAGCATGATTCACCCAGATTTACTATATAACTTGGTGTGTGTAATTCAGGCGACTTACTCGCCTTCATTGTTTCATCGTTTTTATGGCAGCGTTTTCTCTAATGGTTCTCACCCTTTTACAACAATATGATCATCTAATCTACAGTATAGTGTTCATGACCTTATAGCTATCCCCCTAGAAGTTATCCCCCTGGAAACGATTCTTGATGATGTTCTACCTAATTCTTGATGAAGTTGGCATGGATAACTATGTGGTGTAACTACTTCCAAAACCATCAATGAAGGACCACATATGGACACTAAACAATGAATTGGAATAAGGACAAGAGTAATTTCCTTCTGGCAGTTATCCCCCACATTTGTGTTTCATTTCCCTAGGTTTGCATTCCATTTTCTTCTGGCATTTCTCCCCCAGGCCTGTGTTTCATTTCCCCAAGTCTGTGTTTCATTTCCTTCTAGAAGCTATCCCCAAGGCCTTCGTTTCATTTCCCCAGGTCTATGTTTCATTTCCTTATGGAAGTTATCCCCCACATTTCATTGTTTACTGACAGTGGATTTCTAATTAATTCTAACCTGCATTTAAACTATTTAATATCCCATTGTTGGAGAATCTTGACTTACTGACAAAGTGAAATTATTTCTAATTCAGAGAATCTTGGGTTGAATACGCCTGGGTTTTTAATTTCCTTTAACAATTACACCAAGATTTGTCAGTGGACAACACTGGCAGAAATTGTAAATTAGTTAGATGTATAGTTAAGCGTAATTCAAGTCGATTTGTAATGGTTAGCGCTGGCAGAGATTGTAATTTGTTAGATGTTTAGTTAAGAGTAATTCAAGTTGATTTGTAATGGTTAGCACTAGCAGAGATTGTAAATTGGTTAGATGTTTAGTTAAGCGTAATTCAAGTCGATTTGCAATGGTTAGCGTTGGCAGTGAAATTTTGGGTTAGCTAATTGTGAATTAGAAACTTTGTTGATTATGGCAGTGGTATTCATGGCACAGAATCTAATTGTGATTATCCCCTTTATTGTTAAATTATTCCACCACAGCTTAACCGTTTAATTATGAAATTTCCGACATACTCTTTATTAGTGAATTGTTATATAACAGTTTTATTGTGGAATAATTATATGGCATTTATCCTTTCTAATAGATCGACTGCTTTCATCAGTTAATTAAGTTTAAATGTGATTGAGTTTAGTGCTTGTAATAGCTTTTATTACCTTTACAGTGGGGAAGTAATAGGACTTGTTGAGTTCACTAATATTGTTAATGGAACCCTTATCTAGATTGTGAGCATGAGTATGAGTTGCCTTTTTCAGTAAATGATGAAAAGGGGTGTAAATGAATGGAAGGTAGATGTTTGCTTGATGATGGATAGGTGCCCTTACTTTAATATGATGATTTGTTAATTTATGATGTGTAGTAGTCCTTATGATGATAAATTACAATTGAGTTATTGTTAGACGTTGCGTCAATTTAAATGTATCAAAGTTAGTCAGCCTGCATCCTTTTTACTTGATTACTTAGAGCACCTTCATCTAACAATGTCGTTATTGTATGTCAGTTCCATTTGGATTTTAGGCACGTTGGATTTTATGTGTGGTGGAAGGTTGAGAAGTATTTATTTGCATGTGGGTCCCTAATACCTTTGACGCATTGTGGCGACATGGCATCTTATGATTGGTTCATTACACACGTTGATCAATAAGTGCATATGGAACCTAACTTAGGATCATGCACCTCCCTTTATGGATGATGTAGTTCTATTTTATGGTTGTACTTGTTTTTGTAACCTTTTGTGATTGTCTCTCGCCCACCGGGAGGGTTCTAGTGACTGGTCATCAAAGTTGTTGTGTTTGGATTGATTGATGTTGTCCTTTAGCTTAGTAGGTGTGATATTTCGGGTGTCATTCGGGATGTAGACACCTCCTTGGTCCTCAAATCAGTTGCCAGCCTTGAGACCTTAAATGGTCAAAATCCATGGGAACTTGGGCTTGAGCATTGCAGTATGTGTTCTGGAGGTCCTAACCTTGTAGGGTAGGATGAGCGGGTAGTCGGTTTTTTTCATCTAGTCAATTTTTCGCTTGTTGCATACGGCTGCTTGATGTGCTAGCATGTTGGGTAATTATGATGTCTTCTCCCTGGATAGTGTGCATTGTGGTCGCCATCAAGTTGTGTTGATTAACTGTTGTTTTTGTTACTTCCCCACTTAAAAAAAAAAAAATTAGCACTTGTTATGCGTCGTATGTTGTCGTAATGATGGGAGTCTCTACATATGGTATCAGAGCGGGTTCAAACATGTGACTATGGATCGCCATGCTTTCCACTACAGTAAATCCTTGAGTAATAACCTAGTGCTAATTAAAAATTTAACCTTCCCATGCTATAAGCATGGTTAGATGACACTGTAGAGTTTCACAACATGGTGCCAAGGGAGGAGGCACGACGCCTCCAGTAGCACTCATGCCAAAGAGGTCCAAAACCCAAGGAGAAGAACAAGTCCCTAGGCAAGAGTTGATTGTTGTAAGGGATGTGCATGGTTAGATAAGGAGCTTCAAAGGAAATGTTGGAGGCCTTGAAAAAACATATGTACTTAGATAAGGCCACAGTGCCTGTACCCCTGAGGGTCCACAGTGTGCCCCAAAAAGTACTGGTAGCATTCATGGGGAACTATAGAAGATTAAGTTCGCGTGTTCACATGTCCCACGGATGGCTTAGTTGCCAAGTCATGGCTGGAGAACAAGGCGATGTGTTTCACACTTCACGATTACGACCTCTGGCACGAAGGTTCGCATGGTCATATTCAACTACAAGGGAATGCTCTTCTAAGGTGGAAGATGCTCCTACCTTAGCTAGACATAACCGTCAAAGCTGTGTTTTGGGAATGGTTCGATGAACAGTTACAGGAGAAGTAAATGTTAAAGGAATTCATCAAGCGCCAACTCGATGAGTTTCACACCTTACGACAAGGTGGTCATACGGTGCCAGATTATGATATCAGATACTCTAGTATGCCCTGCATATGAACACAGAGAAGTTGGAGGTCATAAAGTTCTTGTGTGGCCTTAACTCCAGCTTTGTGTGAAGGTGAGGGTATAAATTCCTCAGATGTTGCATGATGCATTCCAGTAGGCCTCATTGTTGAGGAAGAATTGACCATGGTGGATAATCGCTAGGCAGAGCACTAGTCCAAGGTGCTCGAGGTGTCAGGTTCCACCACCAAAAAAACTCTTAGTATTTTTTAGATCATGGTGCTTCAGAGAGCTCTATTTCTTACCACACTAAGGGGTTTTAGGTAAGGGAATTTGACTGGATGAGTTTAGATGCATCTAAATGACCTCGGGTGCCAACTGGATGGTTGGAGGAAAGGAGTATGAACTATTTCTTTAATCTGGGGATATTGTAACGAATTCTGACCTATGACATGATCTTAATATCTTACAATGACAAGATCAATATGGACTGGTGGGAATCGCATGATGCGATACTCAACTGTAAGACGAAATGGTTGATCTTGGTCGATGACAAGGGACAGAGACGCATGATTGTGGGTCAAAACCAGGGAGTCTCCCTGAGGTTCATCTCTTCCTTGTAGCTACGGGAGAGCATGTGCAAGGGATGTAAGCTTTATGTGATCCTTGCGTTAAATGAGAAGGGAGTAGTGGAATGTCTAGAAAACCTTCCAGTGGTGCGAGAATTTGTGGGCATCTCCCCTGAGGTGTTACCTGGGATGTCACCTGAGAGGGAATTGGAATTTACCATAGACCTAAAACTGGGAACTGAACCGATAGAAAGAACGCCTTATCGGATGTTGACCCCGCAGTTACAGGGGTTGAAAATGAAACTGAAGGGGTTGATGGACCTAGGACATATACGTCCAAGTGTGTCACCATGGGGTCCACTTGTTATCTTCATATGGAAGAAGGATGGGTCGTGGAGACTCTGCATTGACTATCGTCAATTAAACAAGGAAACGATCAAGAATCAATATATGTTCACAAGGATTGATGATATGTTTTATCAGATGAAGGGTGCAACGGTGTTTTCAAAGATCGACTTGA
Organism: Picea engelmannii; assembly: GCA_009831015.1. Classification (NCBI taxonomy): domain Eukaryota; kingdom Viridiplantae; phylum Streptophyta; class Pinopsida; order Pinales; family Pinaceae; genus Picea; species Picea engelmannii. The sequence continues at coordinate 321,803 of ML787706.1, read as the reverse complement.
TATTCAAGTATCACCAGTTATGGATCAAGGAGCATGACATCCCTAAGACTGCCTTTAAGATGAGGTTTGGACATCACGAGTTTACTATTTTACCGTTGAACTAATGAACGCCCCAGGGGAATTTATGAGTTTGATGAATGGGGTGTTCTATGAATACTTCGACATGTTCGTCCAAGTATTCATTGATGATATTTTGATTTACTCTCAGATGATGGAGGATCAAGACGAGCACTTGCGCTTGGTGCTACAGTGTCTACAAGAGAAAAAATTGGATGAGAAATTCTCTAAATTCTCGTTTTATCAATCGAAGATTCACTACTTAGGGAATTTCATCTCCAGAGAAGGTATTGGTGTGGATCCAACAAAGGTCGAGGCTATTATACAATGGCCTGCACCGACCAATGTCCCCGAAGTGCGTAGCTTCATGGTTTTAGCGAGATACTATCGACGGTTTGTCGAGGGTTTTTTTTTTTAAATGGAAAATCTGATTACGGAATTGCAGAAGAAGAACAAGAAGTTTTTTTGGATCGATAAATATGCAAAGGTATTTCAAAGGCTCAAGGATCTGTTGACGACAACACCAATACTAAAGGTCCCTGACATGGACGTGGACTTCTTGGTATGCACTAACGCATCCAAGGAAGGCCTAGGCGGAGTCTTGATGCAATATGGCCAAGTGATCTCTTACATCTCAAGAAATTTGAGAAGGCATGAGGAGAACTATGCAACACACTATTTGGAGTTGTTAGCCATTGTTTATGCCTTGAGAGTTTGGAGACACTACCTTATCGGACGAAAATTTGAACTAAAAATGGACCACTATGGACTACAACACATCTTTATGCAAAGTGACTTGAACGCGCGATGACGACGTTGGTCGGAATTTCTTAGCGAGTACGATTTCAATATTACTTACATAAAAGGAATACTGAATAGAGTGGTAGATGCGTGGAGGTGGAGACCACACATATTTTAGGTGATGCCTCTTCAGACAAATCTACATGAAAAGATCCCAACTTTACAGTGTGACGATGACTGGTACAAGGAGGTCAAGGATTTCTATTTTTGACACACTAGTTCAGTGGGAGTTAATTGACTAGTTCTATTTTAGATTTTGTATTTTTACCATCACTATTATGCATGCATGCATTCTTAATGAAAGCTAACTCCTTGATTGATTTTCTTAATTATGGAATGTTTTCCCTATATATGAGTGTATTCCAATCATTCATTGTATCACATTGATCATGATTTGTGTATCAATCATTAGCTCATTGGAGTAGTGTGAATATATTTTCTCATTCTTCCATATTGAATCTCTCTTCCTTTCTTGATAAGCTTTGTTTGTACTTTCTTTAGCTAGATATCCTATGTAGGTTTCCATGAAACACTGACATGGTATCAGAGCTATGTTTCTTGGAGCAAGCCAGACAAGCCAAAGAATAAGGAAAATCAGAGTTTCGACGAGCTAAATCTGTGGTCATACATTTCAACAATTATTCCTCCCAAAATATTATGTTTTTGAGGAAACGATCCTATTGGAAAGTAAATCGACCCATTTTGGAAGTGGGTTTTCAACCGTTTGGTGAGATTCTTAACTGTTTACTCAGAAAGTAAGCCACAAGATAGCCTCCTGAAACTGATACGAATCTGTGGTCGTACCTTTCATCAGTGATTGCTCCCAAAATATTAAGTTTTTGAAGAAACGGCCTGCATAAAAAGTAAATCAACCTGTTTTGGACGTTTGGCGAGATTCCTCACTGTTTGCTCAGAAAATTGAGAGTAAATTTTTAGGGGTTCTTAGAAACAGTGGGAGAGATGGATAAGAAAACTATTATACAGTCAAACTTGGTGGTAATCCTCACACTATACAATTATTTTGATTGGAAGCCCAAGGAAACATTCCAACTAAAAAGAAAAGGACTGTATAATTTGACGATGGTGACAAAAACAAAACCTACATCAGCGATTGAGAAGATGAGATGGGAGAACCATAAGGATGAGGACACGTGACTACTTCTTGAGTTAATCTCCATTTATCTATGGTTTCATGTTGTCGCATGCAAGACTCCAAACTAGATATGGACCACCTTGGAAGGACTCTTTGGAAAACAGGATGAGATGTGAGGTCATATGCTTGAGGTAGAGGTTGAATACCTTAGACCCTAAAAGTTTTGATAATATATAGGATTTCTTTACTAAATTTAAATCTTTGATTTTGAGCTTGGGTGAATGTGGTATTGACAATTCTACACAAGAGAAACAACTTATTCTAACAATATTGGCTAAGCTAGGACCAGAATACACTATATATGTCTCAAATTTCCATTCTGGCAAATGTCTTTTTGGAACAAATTGGAAAATGCCTACGTTGGTTCAGTTCATTGAGTCTCTTACACAAGAGTAAACAAAACTCATACAGATGGGCCACATGAAAGATCCCAAAGCACATGCACTCACCATGCATGATGGAAAAGGGTCATACAATCAGAAATCGAAGAAGAAACGAAACGAGTTATTACATCTAGAGTCAAAGGAGGGATATTCCAAAACCTTCAAGGATTCTTCAGGTTCCAAAGATTCTTCAAATTCCAAAGGGAAGAAGAAGAATGGAAAGCAATGCACATATTGCAATAAACCAAATCATTAAAAATCCACATGCACGAAGAAATAGATCGATCTTATGGCACAGGCACTTCAACAGAACAACCTTGAAACTTCATTCCAAAGGGAGTCAAGAAGAAGAAGGAAGAAGATCATGCTCCTAAGAAAGGTAGTCATCATGTTTTGTTTGCAATTAATTCCTCATCTAATTCATGGATTATAGATTCTGGTGCATCCCATCATATGGCAGTGAAAGAGGAAGTTTTCTCTTCCTTGATTCCATGCTCAAGACCCCCTATTCTCATGGGGGATGATACTCCAGTAGTAGTAGCAGGAGAAGGGAGAGTGGAACTCCACAATGGAAGTTTTGAGAATGATCTATATGTTCCAAAGCTTTCTATGAATCTGCTCTCAGTTTATCAGATCACTCAGAAAGGTAAAAAGGTTGAATTTATATCAGATTCAGTTTCAGTAATTAACATGCATGACAATTCCATCATTGCAATTGGTGAGGTGGATCACAAGTCAAGGTTGTATAAATTCACTAAGTTTTCTGATGATGACTCCTCTATTCTACTTACACATAAGGAGAGTACTTTTCATGCACCTCCACTGTAACAGGCATATACTCTTGTTCTTCCATCATTTTTAGACATCATAGATTATTCCATACACTTAGATTTTGTACATGGAAATAAGCAGGTAGTACATCTAGATAAGAAGCCAGCGTCGAAGCTTCATCAAATGCCCAAGAATGCATAGAGCACAATTCAGGTAGCATACAACCTTGTAGGAAATCCATTGGATTTGAGGATGACTCGATCTCAGCATGAGGAGCCTTCTCATGTACTTTCAACTTCAGACCCTACGATGCCCATGCATTACTATATGGTTCAATCTACTAATCCACAAAACTACAATAGGGTTGTGGGAAATCCATTATGGAAAGTATCCATGCAGAAGGACTATGACTCACTCCTACAGAACCAGACTTGGAATCTGGTTCCATGTCCACCAGAAAGGAATATTTTCAGGTGCAGATGGGTCCACAGGATCAAGAGGTACAAGGTCCGATAGGTTTCCAAAGGACTTCATTAGATCCATAAATATTTCTACATATTCACAAAGACTTTCAATGAGCAGAAGTTTCAGACTTTGCGGGATCGTCTTGTAGTGAAGAACACAGTTGTCTAGCAGTTGTTGTTTTCTTCTTTTGATACATTATCTTTTGAGGGGGGGTTTTGTTCCCACGTGGTTTTCCCTCTTTCCTCGTTTTTATTCAATGTTCATTAGTTGCATTGTACATGAGTACCTAAAATGGCCTAGTAGTCGGGACTCATTTTTTACTCCATAGTGATATTCAGGGGGAGTGTTGGAGAAATTTATATTTTTGACACACTAATTCAGTGGGAGTTAACTGACTAGTTCTATTTTAGACTTTCTACTTTTACCATCACTATTATGCATGCATGCATACCTAAGGAAAGCTAACTGATTGATTTATTTTCTTAATTATGGAATGTTTTCCCCTATATATGAGTGTATTCCACTCATTCATTGTATCACATTGATCATGATCTATGTATCAATCATCAACCCTTTGGAGTAGTGTGAATATATTTTCTCATTATTCCATATTGAATGTCCCTTCCTTTCTTGATAAACTTTGTTTGTACTTGATTTAGCAAGATATCCTATGCAGGTTTCCATGAAACACTGACACGATGTTCGTTGGAATTGCTTAGCGAGTATGATTTCAAGATTACTTACATAAAAGGAACAGTGAATAGAGTGGCAGATGCATGGAGGAGGAGACCACTCATCTTTTTGGTGATGCCTCTTCAGATGAATCTACGTGAAAAGATCCTAACTTTAAAACACGATGATGACTGGGACAAGGAGGTCAATGATTTTATCAAACAAAACACAATGATGGTACCAATATTTGAGGGATTTATTGTGGAAAACGATGGATTATTGAGATTTAAAAATCAAATTTACGTACTGCCCAAGGACTAGTTAAGGAGTTTGATCCTAAACGAGGCTCATAGATCAGTGTACATGGCTCATCCTGGAGTCACAAAGATGAGTGCAGATCGAAAGGAAAAACCAAATCTTGGAGGATATGTTGCATATGTACGTTATGGACCAACAAAAGCGTTGGGAAGAGTTATTTCCACTGGTAGAGTTTGCATACAACAACAGTTATCAAAGCACCATTAAGATGGCACCTTTCGAGTTTCTTTACGGGCGACCATGTCAGACGCCTTTGAGTTTGGATAGAATTGAGGATAGGGTCCTGGTGGGACCAGAATCCATCCAAGAAATGGAATATCAAATGAAAATAATAATACAAAGGATCAAGGAAGCACATGATCAACAGAAGAGTTATGTTGATGTGCATCGTGTCGATCGTAGTTATCAAGTTGGCGATCGAGTCTTCTTGCAAATGAAACCGCATAAGAGTTCGATCAAGTCTACAAAGGGTGATAAAATCTCTTGTGGGTTGGTGGGACCTTTCTAGATTGTGGAAAAGAAGGGGCCCATGGCCTATCGACTAGCCTTGCCTGATTCTTTGAGGCATATGCACGATCTTTTTCGTGTATCTGTTTTGAGACATTATGTTAGTGATCCTACACATGTTATTAACATGAGTAACTTGTCGGTATCGGATGAGGGTTCTTTCACAGCGGAGCCAATCTGCATCCTGGACCATCACATTCGACAACTAGGACGTCGAACAATAGATCAGGTCAAGGTCCAATGGGACAACTATAGTCTGCACTCAGCAACCTGGGAGGACGCATATGATATGCGTCAATAGTTTCCATTTTTGCTTGATAGCTAGACCTATGATATTTTGATACACTTTATTTCGGCACTTACATACTGTGAAAATTTGGGACGAAGTTTAAAACAAGAGGGGGTGTATGTAACATCCCACTCTTTTGCACACTGAGAGAACTTATTATTTGAAGACACTTGCGTGTAAGTGATCTGGGTCATTATACTATTAATCGTTTCAATTATGATTATGAGATATTGTGGATTTGATGATATGATATTTTGATGTATTTACATAGACATATGCTATTGAATGGGTTCTCCTAAGTGTGCAGGACTCTGGACATTGAGGATGTAGAGGCATCGATGAAACCCCTTGGACTCTGGATCGAGTCAGAGAGTGGACTATTAGAGTTTGAATGTTGTTGATGTGACATATGTAGATATGATTAGATTTTATGATGATTGATTGTTATTACTGACATGATTCATTGATGGATACAGGATGATGATAGCTTGTCGACCATAATAACATTTGGATTAAAGGGGGCACGCACAAAAACTAGAGACATTGAGGAAGATTTGTGGCAGAAACCCTGCCACATCCTACTAGCACTCCCATTATGGCTCGAACTGTAGGTTAACGATTTACTAGTTCGAGAATACCCATGATGCCGTGAGGGAAGACTGTGACAGTCACTCACGATGATTCTAAGGGGCACACAATAAGGCAGGGTCATTATTCCTTAGAGGCCCTTAGTCATCCACAAGATCACCTAACAGAGAATTAACTCTAGGGGTTTGACATTTACCAAATTCAGTCAAGAGGCAAGTGGCACCCTTGGAGCGCGTAGTGTGTCTTGAAGGGCACGTCACGCAAATAAAACCGAAAGAGGTGAGTGGCACCCTTGGAGCACGTAGTGCGTCCTGAAGGGCACGTCATGATTTTAACTGGACCTAAGTTAATAAACTTAGTGCCTAGAAAACTATGCCTCCTTAGGATCTGGTCGTCCTTAAAATGAATAAAGTAATGAGTAATTTTAATAACAATTTTTCCCTTAAGAACTGTCGCCAAGCCTAGTGAATTTAAAACCTAGGTCTAAATAGAACCTCTGAACAAAAATAATTAGATGTATAACATGAAGGGGGTAAAGAAATTCAAACTTTAATTATGAAAGTAAAAATTATAATGGAGGATTAAATTTATCAAAAGGGGTAAATGGTTGTTTTTATCTACACTTGCTAAATTGATTTTTAGTTAAAAAGGAAAAAGGGGGGAAACTTAAAAGAAAAGGAAACTTAAAGAAAAGGGGAAACTTAAAGAAAAAAGGGAATGTCCAACTTAGTAAGGAATCTAGCCTTTGGGACTTTCTATTTATGAACTCAACTAGGAATTAAGTAAGGCGTAAGTCATTTAAGAATTGTAAGGGAATTTTGGGACATTGAGGAGTGTTATTAGTAACGCTTTTAGGTGGGTGAGGGAAATAGGAATATTTAATTAATTAATAAAATTGATTTTCTGGTGCAACCAGGGGATCGAGCGACATGTGTATGGGGGAGGTTTTTCGAAATTAATTAAATGAAAAAGGAATCTAATGAGGGTTTTGGGAAACTAATGACTAAGAAAACTCTATAAAAAGGATGGCGGAGGAGGAGTATGGATCACATCTGCCTTGCATAATGTTACGCTGCTAAAATTGCATCTTGAATGAACTTTCTCTTGTGGGAGTTGGGATACCCAACTCGGGTAACGAGTGGTAGCTCGACCTTGCGAGGTGAGCTGGGTGCTAGCATTCTTCGGTATCATGTGTGTGGCCCCTTTGTAGCTCGGGGGGATCAGGGGGAAGAAGAGTACCCCTAGCATTGGTTGGGAGGTACCGGTGAGGTCTCATCAGTCGACAAGTCGGAGTTGGACGAAGTGCGACCATGGGCAGTCACTTATGGTTCTTTGCATTTGGCTATGTTACACATGTGCATAATTTGTATTAAATAATAGTTCAATTTCTTGTTCATGCAATTATTTATTGTCAAAATCTCACTTGTGTAGAGGCTCTTAAAAGAAAAAGACGTGTTTAGTTATGCATATGAATTTTTATCTGGGCGATAATGCGCCATGTGAAATTGCAAAAGGGTCACAAAATTTATGTTTCTGAGCTATATTTTATTACTGTGTTTTATTGTAGTCTAGTTCTAGTTGGGATTATGACTACAATGTATTATTACCGAGGAAGACTGTGTTTTGGTTCTAGGGCCATTCCATTATTTTCACTCTGAGTTTTTATTGTTTTTAATACAAAGAAATTGTGTATATATCTTATGTTCCTTCATCCTTTAAGTTATTAGTTCGTTCCTGAGCAGTCGGATAGGAGCCGAATCGACTGTCTTTCACTCCGGTGTTAAAGATTTAGATTCAAATTCCTTGCTTTCATGTGCATGGATAATAAGTGAAGGATAATTGCTTTTCCCAGCAAGGATATATCTCATGGGCATTTATTCCCTCCTTAGCCTCTGTGATTATTGTGATTTCTCTGTGAACTCGCGCTTCCACACAACGATTTTGGGGAGGTCTCTCCAGTTCACCAACATTTGTTTCTTTGTGTTTGATTCTCTGTGTTGATTCTCCGCGTTTGATTCTCAGAGTTGTATTGATTCTCTGTGTTTGATTCTCTGCATTGATTCTTAGAGTTGTATTGATTCTCTATGTTGATTCTCTACATTTGATTTTTAGATTTGTATTGATTCTTTGTGTTTCATTACTATATTTTTATTTTACTACATGAAGACTGTGTGGTTACTACTGTGTTTTTTTATTATTGCTTGATGACTGCGATTTTTAATTCTGTGACTCTTTGTTATGATCGTGAAAACCCTCTAGCCATATAAATCTATAAAGTTGTGGTTAATAGCATGATTCGCCTAGATTTACTGTATAACTTGGTGCATGTAATTCAGGTAACTTACTCACCTTCACTATTTCATCATTTTTATGGCAGGGTTTTCTTTAATGTTTTTCACCCTTTTTACAATAGTATGATTATTTGATCTACAGTATAGTGTTCATGACCTTATAGCTATCCCCCTGGAATTTATCCCCCTGGCAGCAATTCTTGATGATGTTCTACCTATTTTTTTAAATTACATAATTTCCTAGCATGGATAATTGTGTGGCGTCACTGCTTCAAAAACCATCAACGAAGGACCGCGTATGGACACTAAACAATGAATTGGAATAAGGACAAGAGTAATTTCCTTCTAGCATCTATCCCCCACGTCTGTGTTTAATTTCCCCAGGTCTGCATTCCATTTCCTTCTGGAAGCTATCCCCCAGGCCTGTGTTTCATTTCCCTAGGTCTGTGTTTCATTTTCTTCTGGCAGTTATCCCCCACGCTTGCATTTCATTTTCCAAGGTCTGTGTTTCAATTCCTTCTGGCAACTATCCCCCACATTTCATTGGTTACTGACAGTGGCCTTCTAATTAATTCTAAATCTCATTTAAACTATTTAATATCCCATTGTTGGAGAATCGTGACTAACTGACAAAGTGAAATTATTTCTAATTCATAGAATCTTGGGTTGAATACACCTGGGTTTATAATTTCCTTTAATAATTACACCGAGATTTGTCAATGGACAGCACTGGCAAAAATTGTAAATTAGTTAGATGTTTAGTTAAGCATAATTCAATTCGATTTGTAATGGTTAGCGCTGGCAGAGATTGTAATTTGTTAGATGTTTAGTTAAGCGTAATTCAAGTTGATTTGTAATGGTTAGCGATGGCAGAGATTGTAAATTGGTTTGATGTTTAGTTAAGTGTAATTCAATTCGATTTGCAATGGTTAGCGATGGCAGTGAAATTGTGATTTAGCTAATTGTGAATTAGAAACTTTGTTGATTATGGCAGTGGTATTCATGGCAGGGAATCTAATTGTGATTATCCCCTTTATTGATAAATTATTCCACCACAGCTTAACTGTTTAATTATGAAATTGATGACATACTCTTTATTAGTGAATTGTTATATAAAAGTTTTACTATGGAATAATTATATGGCATTTATCCTTTCTAATAGATCGATTGCTTTCATCAGTTAATTAAATTTAAATGTGATTGATTTTAGCGCTTGTAATAGCTTTTATTACCTTTACAGTAGGGAAGTAATAGGACTTGTTGAGTTCATTAATGTTGTTAATGGAACCCTTATCTAGATTGTGAGCATGAGTATGAGTTGCCTTTTTCAGTAAATGATGAAAATGAGTGTAAATGAATGGAAGGTAGATGTTTGATTGATGATGGATAGGTTCCCTTACTTTAAGATGATGATTGGTTAACTTATGAAGTGTAGTAGTCCTTATGACGATAAATTACAATTGAGTTACTGCTAGACACTGCATCAATTTAAATGTATCAAAGATAGTCAGTCTGCATCATTTTTACTTGATTTCTTAGAGCACCTTCATCTAACGACGTCGTTATTGTATGTCAGTGCCATTTGGATTTCAGGCATGTTGGATTTTATGTGGGGTTGAAGGTTGAGAATTATTTGTTTGCACATGGGTCCCGAGCACCTTTGATGCATTATGGTGACATGACACCTTATGATTGGGTCATTGCACGCGTTGATCAATAAATGCATATGGAACCTGAATTAGGATCATGTGCCTCCCTTTGTGGACGATGTAGCTATATTTTATGGTTGTACTTGTTTTTTTAACCTTTTTATAATTGTCTCTCGCCCGTCGGGAGGGTTGTAGTGACTAGTTGTCGAAGTTGTTGTATTTAGATTGATTGATGTTTCCCTTTAGCTTAGTAGGCGTGATCTTGCAGGTGTCAATCGGGACGTAGACACCTCCTTGTTCCTCATATCAGTCGCCAGCCTTGAGACCTTACATGGTCAAAATCGATGGGAACCTAGGCTTGAGCATTCCAGTATGTGTCCTAGAGGTCCTAACCTTGCAAGGTAGGACAGGAGGCTAGTCGTTTCTTTTCGTCTAGTCGATTTTTGCTTATTGCATCCCGATGCTTGATGTGCTAGCATGTTGGGTCGTTATGATGTCTATTGCCGGATAGTGTGTGATTTTTTCGTCATCAAGTTGCATTGATTGACTGTTGTTGTTGTTACTTCCCCCCTTTAAAAAACAAATTAGCACTTGTTATGCGTCATATGTTGTCGTAACGAAGGGGGTCTCTACAAAGGCGGTCAAGGAGAAGAAAACAAGCACACTTGAATGATCTTTAGATACAAGTAACAAACACTACTTCCATTCATGTCTATGTATGTTTTGTCCATATGAAAAGTCAGTTATTCTTGCTTCTATTCTCTACTAAAGAGTTATATTTGATATAATTTCTTAACAAGTTTCCCAGTTAAGACTAGAAAACTCTTCTTTATTTAAGTGCTTTACAGAGATCAATCAAAAGTACAATGAATCTTCTATTGATAATAGGGCATTGAAGTTTTATGTGGAATCACTGAGGGAAAAGGGATGCAATCATTATATTTTATTTATTTCCGGTCTTAATATGGAAACTTCACACTTGATTTCAATGGGATACAATTTTATATTCTTCCCGCATTGTTGGCAGACCTTGGAAACTAGTGAATTTTTGAAAAATAATGCATTAGGGTGTTATGTGAAACTTGATCCAATACATGCAGTAATATGAAACATTTTTAATGTTCTAAAATTTTGTTAGCATTTTTTGATGTCGAGGGTCTCTTCAATATTTTTAACTTGTGTCTTGTTTTTCCATCATTGTTTCCTATGCACATCTTCCTCTTATTAACAACCAATATGCACACTCCCTTGCCCCCATTATCTCCCCAAATTATACACCCCATATACCTCCCTTGGGTCTCACTTTCGATTTGAGTATTTACCATTGGTGTATACGACATAGAATGTATTATGCCCATCTGGATTGATTTCTTATGAAACATAGTACAATTAAATTCACATTTTCATTTTCAAGTGAATATGATTGAATCTATGGTGCCCAAGGTAGTTCCTGCAACAACTACAGGTTTTCCACTTCAAAATACATCACAAGTTCAATCAATTGTCAGGTTGAATAGCATTAGGTGTACCATGAGTTTAATAAAAGATTCACCGTATGTTGAACTTGCAAATTTTGTGCACTATTGTAAAATTTTGTAAATTTTAAATAAAAATTGAAATTGTTTATTAATAGATAGTTTTAAATTAATTTTTTTACCCTTTTTGTTTTATTTTTATTATTAGTTAGTTTAATTTTAATATTTTAATTTTAGTTGATTTAGTTATTAGATTTTAATTCGATATATTATTTTATATACATAGTAATACAACTTTAATTTATGAATTAATAATAAAATGTTGATGGTTTGCAAGACTACCGCTCATGATCAAATCAGATCTACGACTCATATTTCATCCTCCCCTGCATGCTCAACATTTAATGATGGGGGGAGGGGCAGTCTCGAAAAAAATTATCATGGTTTTCGTTGGAGCGACATGGCGGTCGCACAATCTCCCCCCCCCCCCTCAACAATTTTTAAAACCACTCAGACGCCCAAAATAAATAGGAAACTGACATGTGGCTCGATGATGTCAACAAAAAGGTGAAATGACTATTTTATTA
>ML787706.1:277411-309650 GCA_009831015.1 Picea engelmannii | reverse complement strand
ATATAATTAGTTATTTCTAACCAATGAGACCTCAGTGTATTTAAGGTTAATTTCAAAAGGATAAAGGTATAATTTTCGAATTTAATCCCTTATTTACGAAAATTTTGAAGCCAATAACAGTGCCTAATTCACCAACGAAATCCACTATCTTGACCTAAATATTATCTGGAGCAAAATAATCCCGGGTAACTCAATGATATCCTTTTACTTATGTATTTTCATTAAAAATTGAATCCTCAAAACCTGATAAAACCAAGAAGTCCCTCATTGTTGAAGAATCAGACCTAGTTGATAAACATAAAGAAGTCTTTGATCCTGAATTATCCTATGACTTGTTTGAATTACATATATCATCTATGCAACATTTTAGAGATATCATCGATTACTATCACGTATGGGAGTCTGAACTCACCAATTTTATCGTTCCTTAAATTTATAATTTTTCTAAATTCATAAGTTGGTGTGATTTTAATTACATTCCATCCCAAAGGTCTGTTGTTTCCAAATATGGGTCACTCATATTTTTCATAAATACCCAATCTATCTCTGAAATGTTTAAGCTTCCTAAAAACCATGATAGTGTGACGCTAAAGGAAAATATACTTGATGAGTGTTTCAGAAGACTAAGCCCTCAAGATAAAACTATTTTATTATAGTCTTCTTTATGTCAAATTGGTAATGTACCTGAAATTGTTGTGAATCTAAAAAATGACATGTTTTCCAAAACATCTAAGTAAATCATAGTTATGATATCCACAATTTTAGTAAATGATAATGAAAAAACTATGGATGAATACATTATAGGTTTTATGGCCTCTATCTTCCCACCTTCATTGAAACCGTTGACAAAGTACAATTTTGCCAAATTTTGGCTGATAATATTCATTTTCAACTATCTAAATCTAAAGCCAGAAGATACTACAAATACCAATCATATTTGGTACATATTTTCCTATATTTTCAAGCGACTAGGTTTAAACATTTTGAATTGAAAATTGAAGATGAAATGGGTAACCCATGTTCAGTCATTCATTGGACTCCATTAGTTAGAAAAAAGGCTTAGAATGTAGGTTTCTCATAATTTATTGATCAATTTATGTCAATTTCTTTCGAAATCATTCATATTCAAGCTCCTCATACAATCTCTCCTGAATGTAAAAATCTATTACAGCTCAGTCTTACTAAAAGGGTTGGGGATTGGTATTTGTTTGAAAATCACGCATAAATTAGGGTTTATGGTGTTGAAGTAAGACCTTTTCTTTTATCTAAGTTCCTTACACCTAGAATCTTTGCTTTGGAATGCATAAGACAAATAACTAATGCTAATTGCATTCATTTCGTATCAAATAAGAACATGATGAGCTTTAAATTGAAGAAGGAAATATATTATTTTATTGTCAACAACAGGGCAACCTTGTAGGATGCATAAAATATTCTTTGGGACATGGGGTTCCATCAGGGTGAAGTATGGATATATGATCCTCATTCCATCATTTCAATAAGAATAACAAAGTTGGGCTCAATTCCCTATTTTCATTACACAAAACCACAATTAGAGTTGTTGGCAAATCGGGACAACTGGGAGAATGTTCAGAGAATTTTGCAGGTTCAAGGATCACTTTTAACCCAACCATCACATTCACCTATAACAGAGACTCCGCAACAATTTGAAAATACATATAAAAGAAAAGGTTCATAATCAACTCATAATATGTCATACACAGAGGAAAAATTATCAACTAAGAAGCAAAAGATAGAAGAACAAGAGGAAATTGAATACCATGAGTCAAAAACATTGTCAACAAAACCTGCAATTGTTATAGAAGTGTCGTCATAAACAAATCCACATAACTCAGAGAGCCAGTAAGGAAAAGAAACATTGGAGGAAGATAAAGTAAAGAAAGCAGATCACTTTAATTAGTTCATGGCAATAAAGAAAAATGGTATAAATATCAAACAAGATATTCTCCCCAGAGTGTATGATCAAGGGCCAACTCAAGCAAGATTATTGTCTGCTATGGATTATGAAAAAGACAAATTAAATATAGCAGTACTGAAATATGAAGATCAAAATAAAGTTACTAATATATTAATTGATTTAGATGCAATTAATCTCGTTGATAAAATGGATCTACACATGTAAACTAGAGAAACATTGAATAGAGATATTATGATAACTTCTATTGGTATGAAGAAATTGCAGACAATGAATGAAAATCTTTGAGGTCAATTAAAGTTTGAAAAGTTGGCAAACATGACTAAGAAGATGAGAGTAGAAGAACTTGAACAATGGATGATAGATTTGGGATAAAATCCTCAAGATGATGCACCAGTGAAAGATCTAATGAAAACAAAAGATATTGAAATACATGTATTAAATAAGAAGCTTAAAATACCTAGAGTTGATCATGTGCAGACACTAGAGTTACAAACAATGTAGCAAGAGAAAGATTAGTTGTTGAAAAAAATAGTACAAATGAAAGATCAAATGGAGATATATGAAAAACAAATTGAATCCCTAAAGAGAGGATATTCTTATTCACACTCTACAGAGCTAATAGACCCATCTGAAGAGTTAGATAAAGCATTATCAGAACTCAATCTAAAAGGAATTGAGATTGAGAATCTAAAGAAATCAATTTCTACATAAAAGGATGAGATCAAAACTTTCAAAGAGCAATTAAATGACAAGGACAAAATCGTTGAGCAATACCAAAAACTAAAAGCTAAGATGTTGGAAGAAAGGGAACAGTTGCAAAATAAATTAATTGGAAATTCATATATACTAGGATACAAACATCTTTTTTGGGATCAAATTATCTTTGAAATCAATAAAAGCTGGGATTATTTCAAGATAATTGGAGAAGAAGTTTCTCTTTCTGATGAAGTAGACACAACTATACACTAAGTTTTTCAAGAATTGGGAACTAGACCTCAAGTGGCTACAAGAATTATTAAGTTTCTCAATACCGATTCAAAGGAAACATTGAACAATAGAGGAATAAAGGAAAGAACAACAATGGTACTGGAAAAGGAGAAGATCTTCACAAAAATAAATTTAATTCAACAAGAATGTGATAAATGCATAATGGTTAGAAGGAATATTGAAATTTTTACTAAGAAGTTTTAAAACTTGGTATTACTTATTGTGTGGAACAATAAATGAAAGATTTTAAAAATTGAATGTTACAAAAGAGACATGTTCAAATTCAGAGAAACTGAGAACAAATTTCAAGGAATAACTAAAGTATTAAAGGGACAAACTATAGTGGATATCCTCATAGATGTTTTTTATCTATCGTGGTAGATCAAAAATTTATTCTAAAATCTTATTTCATATGAGAAATACACCAAATAAGATATTACATATATATAAATGATGGCTTTCAATTACACATAAATTGAAAATTGGCGACTTCTAATCCAGTTGCTAACATAATGAGTCATCAAAACAACTAAGGCCAAAGATATATTTTTGGGCAAATCCCAAGTTTGAATTTATTTATTACTATGCTTGTAAATCCAAATCTACTATTGTAATTTTGAGGCTAAAAAATAGTTCTTGATAACCAATTTTGGTTATACTCATTTTTCTATAAAAGAAAGGAAACTCGATGTAAAGAGGGTTGACTTTTACTAGAGACAAGACAAGATTTTAATAAAATGATTCAATTTCAGATCTCAATTGGATTCTTGTTTTAATATTTTAGTTCATGTTTTCTTTGTTTCTCATATAATTTATGTTTCCATAATATTTCTTTCAAAACATGTATCTGGTATCTGGTATTTCATGAAAGGAGTCATAAATTCACATATTTCTTTAATTATATTGTAAGTGTAATTTAGACCTATGTTTTTCATATTCATCCTCGTGAATAGTAACAATATTTTCACTTCTATTCACCTATTAATGTTTTGTAGTCAGATACAAATTATCATAATTTATGCTAATTGAAAATAAAGCAACATTTATTCAAATTGAATACATTGTGATAATTTCAATTCTTTCTTGAGATTTTTTCTTTCCACTCTTTAAAATTTTAGAGATAGCCTTAAATAATGAAATCAAGCCTCTTTAAGCTTTGAAATTCAGTTTTTTAAACCTTATTGGTCAAAACCAAAGGCAAACAGAGCAGTACTTTGTTTCTAAAAAATAAAAAATAAAACTCATTTAAATCAAGAGTAAAATGGATGCCTTTTTCATAGTTTCCTAGCTAGAAACATCTCAAGGGTTACAACATGCACAACAATGTGTAATCAACATGCCAATATTGTTAATGTTCAATATTGTTAATTTTATGAAAAAAAAATTACATCAATATATGTAAATATGCTAGGGGCGGTAGGTGCGGGTGGGATTCTTCTTGATCCCGGGGGAAATACTTTGCTTCAATACACCCAGGGTTTGGGGACAATGAAAAAAAACGTAGTAGAAGCATACACTCTATTTTTTGGTCTTAAACTAGTAAGATATCATCGTATCCCCCAAATCATAGTCTTTGGCGATTCAATGATAATAATTAAGTCTATCGTCAACAAACATTCCTTGGAAAATAATATTTTTAGTGGCATCCTCCAAAGAATTACCACCTTAACTTAGGAATTTGAGGAAATAATACTCTACCATGTAAAAAGGCACCTAAACCCCCAAGAATACCTTATGGGAAAGGAAGGATCAAGAATTCTCCAAGGAGAATTTTTTTTAAATAATGAGAGGGGGGCTCTTCCCATCCCCTAACCCTCATCTATGACACATCTTGTCAACAACAATAGTGCACTTGTACCTTGGGGAACCCTCATATGTGTGAAAGGAGATTAGAAAAGAAAGGATTAATGATGCTTGTGTGATGTCTTCTCCAATATTGCAAGGTTCAAACTTCATATGTAGTGTTCCCAACCACGTTATGGAAAATATCTTCACAAAGCTGGAGCTTAATCCCTTAGGTTCAAAAAAATCAGTACCTCTAGGACTTCTAAATGTCATCTCTAAGTCACCTCCTCGCCTCCACCCGTGCACTTCATTTCCATCCAATGTTGTGAGGGATAGGAGCCAAGTGCTCTAGTCAAGGATTTTGTTTGGTGCTCCCATTTGGCTCCTCCAACCGAACATCGGGTCCTTTTTCACTTTTCCTTTTATGTATAGTCAATTTAATGTTGCAATTATTATTCTCTATACACCATTCTCTCCATGCTCGATTTTCACCATCACTTGGATTATTTTTGGGGCTCACGCTCAAGGAATTCATATGGAATCCTCGATGAGTGACCATTGGAAAGTTTGTAGGAGCCATGAAGAAGAAAGGTATGCAAACAATGTTGTTCTCCAACAACTTATGGAAAAATTATGAGAGATGGAAGGAATAATGGTTGGGCTCTCCAAATGGATGGAATAAAGGTTTAGTTACTTCGAGGTTGATATCTCTGCACTAGCACATAGAATGGATGACATGGAGGCAACTTTCCTTTACCTACGAGACCCCAGACCAAAACAACGCTTAACCTCTAACTCTATTAATCTTGGAATACCAATTCCAAATGATGGAACAACTAAAAAAAACCATCGTATCTCCAAAAGAGGAATGGTGTCAATGGATATTGCAGACGAACCTCTCAATCTCTCACAGAACTCTAAAATTCGGGATACCACATCTAATATGTGCTAATTGTTTTTCAAAATTTGGTGGTGCCTTGGGCAGTTTTATAAAAATGTTTACAATTTAGTAATTTTCAAAAATAGCCCAGCAAGAATGTTGAGCAATATAATTACTATAAAAGTTATATTCGTAGAAAACAAATGGTTAAATGCCCCCTATGTTACAAAAAATTGACGGTATTGCTTCTACACATCCCCTTTAATATATATATATATATATATATATATATATATATATATATATATATATATATATATATATATATATATATATTCCCTGTACTTTTGTTTGCATTTCTTAGTATGTTGCTTTTGTATCATGTTACCAATTTTTTATGCTTAGCTTAGATATATCTTATTATAATTTCTGCCATTGAAAGTAAAATAATATTTGTTGAAGAAGGATACATTGTTATACTTTCAATCTCATTTATTTAAATTCTTCTTTTATTCATTTAATATTTAAAAGCTGTCTGAAACATTGAAATTGTGCCATTCAAGTTCTGACATTTAATTATTAAATATCAATAGTCAAAATCTAAGGTAAAATAGTAAAATGCTTTGTTTATAATAGATAATAAAAATTAAAATAAATCAAGTGTAAAATGGATTTCTTGGCATAGTTTCCTAGCTAGAATTATTAAGTTTCCTTGGCATGGATTCCTTGGCATGGATTATTAAGTTTCTCAATATTGATTCAAAGGAAACATTGAAGAGTATAGGAATAAAGGAAAAAACAACAATGGTAATGGAAAAAGAGATCTTCAAAAAAATGAATTTGATACAACAGGAACATGATAAATGCATAACGATTAGAGGGAATATTAAATTTTTTACCAGCTAGTTTGAAAACTTGGTATGGGATTACCTACTATGTGGAATGATAAAGGAACGATTTTAAAAATTGAATGTTACAAAAGAGACATGTATAAAGTCAGAGAAGTCAAGGAAAAATTTCAAGGAATAACTTAATTATTAAAGGGACAAACTATAGTGGATATCCTCATAGATTATTTTTATCTATCATGGTAGATCAAAAATTTATTCTCAAATCCTCCTTCATATGAGAAATACACCAAATTAGATATTTCATATATAAAAATGATGGCTTTCAATTACCCATCAAGTGAAAATTGGTGACTTCTAATTCAGTTGCTAACATAATGAGTCATCAAAACAACTAAGGCTAAAGATATATTTTTGGAAAAATCCCAAGTTCGAATTTATTTATTACTATGTTTGTAAAGTCAAATCTAGTGTTGTAATTTTGAGGCTAAAAAATAGTTCTTGATAACCAATTTTGGTATCCGCATTTTTTATAAAAGAAAGGAAACTCAATGTAAAGAGGGTTGACTTTTATTTCATATCTCAATTGAATTCTTGATTTCATATTTTAGTTCATGTTTTCTCTGTTTCTCATATAATTTATGTTTCCATAATATTTCTTTCAAAACATGTATATGGTATCTGGTATTTCATGGAAGGAGTCATAAATTCACATATTTCTTCAATTATATTGTAAGTGAATTTAGAACTATGTTTTTCATATTATCCTTGTGAATAGTAATGATATTTTCACTTCTATTCACCTATTAATGTTTTGTAACCATATACAAATTATCATAATTTCTGCTAATTGAAAATAAAGCAATATTTATTTGAATTGAATACATTGTGATATTTTCAATTATTTCTTGAGATTTCTTCTTTCCACTCTTTAAAATTTTAAATATAGTCTTAAATAATGAAATCAAGCCCCTTTAAGATTTGAAAGTTAGTCTATTAAACCTTACTGGTCAAAACCAAAGGAAAACAGTGCAATCAACGTAGTAGAAGCATATGCTCTATTTTTTGGTCTTAAACTAGTAAGAGATCATTGTATCCCCCAACTTACAATCTTTGGCGATTCAATGATAATAATTAAGGCTATCATCAACAAACATTCCTTGGAAAATAATACTTTTAGTGGCATCCTCCAAAGAATTTCCACCTTAACTCAGGAATTTGAGGAAATAAGACTCTACCATGTAAAAAGGAAACTAAACCCCCAAGCATACCTTTCAGTAAAAGAAGGATCAAGAATGCTCCAAGGGGATTTTTTTTTAAATAATGAGAGGGGGGCTCTCCCCATCCCCTAACCCTCATCTTTGACACATCTTGTCAACAACCATAGTGCACTTGTACCTTGGGGCGCCCTCATATGTTTGAAGGGAGATTAACAAAGAAAGGACTAATGATGCTTTTGTTATGTCTTCTCCAATATTTCAAGGTTCAAACTTCATATGCAGTGTTCCTAGCCATGATATGAAAAATCTCTTCGCAGAGTTGGCAATTAATCCCTTAGGTTCGAAAATATCAGTCCTGCTAGGATTTATGAGTGTCATCTCTAGGTCACCCCCTCGTTTCAAACCGCACACTTCATTTCCATCCAGTTTTGAGAGGGATAGGAGGCAGGTGACCTAGTCAAGGGTTTTGTTTGGTGCTCCCATTTGGCTCCTCCATCCAAACATCAGGTCCTTTTTCACTTTTCCTTTTATATATAGTCAATTTAATGCTACAAATTATTCTCTACACACCATGCTCTCCATGCTCATTTTTCACCATCCCTTGGATTAGTTTCAAGGCTCATGCTTATAGAATTCCTATGGAAGCCTCGGTGAGTGACCATTGGAAAGTTTGTAGGATCCACGAAGAAGAAAGGTAGGCGAACAATATTGTTCCCCAACAACTTATGGAAAAATTATGGCAGATGGAAGGAATAATGGTTGGGCTCTCCAACTGGATGGAAGAAATTTAAGTTACTTCAAGTCTAGTCTCTCTACACTAGCACACAAAATGGATGACATGAAGGAAACTTTCCTTCAACTGCGAGACCTCGGACCAACCCAAAGCTCAACCTCTGACTTTGTTAATCTTAGAATACCAATTCCAAATGATAGCACAACTGAAAACAACCATGGGATCTCCAAAAGAGGAATGGCACCAATGGCTATTGAAGACAAACCTCTCAATCTCTCACATAACTCTAAAATTCAGGATACCACATCTAATATGTCTTAATTATTTTTCAAAATTTGGTGGTGCCTTGGGCAGTTTTATAAAGATGTTTAGAATTTAGTAATTTTCAAAAATAGCCCAACAAGAATGTTGAGCAATGTAATTACTATAAAAGTTATATTCGTAGAAAACAAATGGCTAAATTCCCCCTATGTAAAAAAAAATGATGTTATTTCTTCTACACATCCACGTTTATATATATATATATATATATATATATATATATATATATATATATTNTTGTACTTTTTTTTTCATTTCTTAGTATGTTTCTTTTGTATCATGTTACCAATATTTGATGCTTAGCTCAGATATATATTGTTATAATTTCTACCATTGAAATTAAAATAATATTTTTTCAAGAAGGATACATTGTTATACTTTCAATCTCGTTTCTTTAATTTCTTCTTTCATTCATTTAAGATTTAAAAGTTGTCTAAAACATTGAAATCTTGCCCCTCAAGTTCTGATATTTAATTATTAAAGATCAATAGTCAAAATATAAGGTAAAATAGTAAAATACTTTGTTTTAGAATAGATAATAAAAAATAAAATAAATTTAGTGTAAAATGGATGCCTTGACATAGTTTCCTAGCCAGAAACATCTCAAGGGTTACAACAAGCTCAATTAAATTTGTTGTCTCCCTTTTTCTACATTGTGTCAAATTTCAATATTAGATTCCCAACATATGAATACCAAAAGCATGAGAAAAATAATATGCTCATGCGATTTGATTAATGGGAAAATCAAACTAGGATCTTTACCATGCTTTACGAGTTCCCTTAAAAAAAATATTCCATTAGGCAATCAATCCATGACATTTTAGGCATGTAGTCACAATATGCAATATGGTGATCTTGCAGTCAACATTGTAATATTATTGTGGTCATGTGCTGATAGACCTACATTTTAGGGTATTATGCTGATTAATGACACTATTACATTTTGTACCTTGCATGGACCACATGAAAAGGTTATAATGATTGACATTGTTTCAATAATTTCTCAACTCATGCTCAGAGATTGAAATCCCTAGCCCCTTTCTAGCATGTATCCAAGCGATTTCCTTTGCTTTCATTTTGTTGTCATGGATACAAATTAAATTGTATTTATTGCAGCAAAGAAAGATGAAGTGGAGGAAGTGGGCCATTGTAAATGAGATTTATGGTTCGTTGGAAAAGACAATTCCCCATTGAAAATGCATCCATAAATCTACAAAACTGGTATGTCCCCCATGTATAAGCTCTATGGTTATTGAATGTGTTGACATGTATGAAATATATTATTTAATGATGGATCCAAATGTTAGTGCACACGTTGATAAAAGGTTTGAAAATGGCCTCAAAATATTCTAAATATAGTGTGCTAACCACTCTAAAATGGATAATTTAATGGTGGGACAATCCTTGATGGTGTGACTAAACATTTTGTGAAACAAAATTTGTGTCTTTACTCCTCAGTCTCGTTTGATTCTTTGAAATGAGAATTTTATGAAACAAAAAATGGAATAAGACATAATAAAAGATATTGACCAGAAAACATTTCAAAATTCATCAACAAAAGATTGCTAATCCCAACTATTAAGGAGGTTTGTTTTTTTAACAAAATGGAATTACTTCAATTATGAGACTTGTATAATGAATGATGTGGTAAGAGAAACCATTGTTGCAAATTTAGGACCATATTGGAACTATTATGGAGAATCATGATAAGTGTTTGGAAGTAGAATAAACAACTTATAGAAATATTCCATGATGACTTTTAGAAATTTGAATGTCCTTGTCTTCTCCTTGTTGCTTCATTTCCTCAAGACCTTCAATTTATTTTGTGATATGAAACAAAATGGGGCTCATTGATACAATATGAAGACTTGTGGTAGTGTTATGGAACCTATCTCCTTTCATGGTTTATTTTATCCCACATCCTTGAAGTTATTTGAAAAAAATATTCTCGTGCCACCCTTATATCCCCTACAATTTGAAACAGCTCATCAATTTCCAAGCACACTGAGGAATTTCTTCTATTGGTAATATTCTAATCACTTGCACCTATTGTTCACCTCATTTTAGAAATCGATGTTCCACCCTTTATAATTATAAAAATCCCATGTCAACCATCATATAAATGGAAGCCTCATCAAGTGGATGACCTCTAAATCGTTGACCTGTGCTTCTAGGAATATCATTTTTTCTTCATTTACCATAGCCTATGGCATAGTATACATGGGTAATAATGGAAACCACATGGGTAAATCAAATATGGACTACACCTCATATTTTTTGCATCAATATTTTCCAATTTCTATGCAAGGCATCTCAAGGCACTTGGATTTAGATGGAAAATGAATAAATCAAGCATGTTCTCAAAATTAGACATGACCTCAAATGTTTCCTTTGCATTTTCAAACTAACCATACTTGTATTTTCAGTAAATTTCATCACAACTAACATAAATCTCTATCCATGATAACATGTAGCAACCACAAAATGATCCCGTAGCAACTTCCGAAAAGGAAATTCCTATAGCATTGTTGAGGACGAAGTTCTTGTAGCACCTCCCATAGCATTCCTATAGCATACTTGTAGAGGCTTCTATGAACCTGTAGAATTCTATTTCTTGCAACATCTATACTTTCATATCATAAGTAAATAATATAATATAATTTCTTTTGGAAACTAGTGACATTTAATTCATGTATAGAACATAATTAAATGTATGAAAATGAAGAACAAAAAAGAAGAATATAGCAACATATTAAAAACAAGCCTCTTTCAACCATGAGATAAATTTTTGAGAATTTAAGTGAAATGAATACAAGATTGAATAGAAAAAAGTTCAAATGTTCTTTGCAAAGGAGTTGATTATAACAATTTCTAATTTTCATATCATAGTTCTCATAGCTGGGAACTTAGATCTTACCTAGAGGTAAGTTGGTACAATATTTCTGAAAAATCATGCTTTAAATGAAATTTTTGTTGCATTGTATTCCATCAGGATAGAATAGGTTCAAGAAGTCCCATGAGGCAAGTTTTGATCTTCGCTTATTGATTTTTCCAAGGGTTTGCTTTAAGTTTTATTTTAAATCCCATTCCCAATACAATTGAATGTGATCTAAGAGATATGGAGATAATATCAATCCTTTCTTCTCCAACAATGAGTAAAGTGACAAAGAAGCCTACAAACATATCATGGAATCACAAAAACATTTCTTTGGGTCAAAGGTAGACATGACAACATCAAAATTATTTAAGTTAAAAATAGAAAAACTGCTTAAGTACAACTCATATAAGAAATAGTCTTAAAAAAATTACAATAAAAGTATAACATAAATCCTCCAACATCTAATGTTATTAACCTCAATGAGATTCTAGATTCTGAGCACTTCCAAAAAACTGTTTTCAATCCAGTCAAATGTGATCAATCAAACTATCAAAACTACATTAACTTGTGCTTACCATGCAAGTGTGCGACAATTTTCTCTTGGTCTTGACTTTCCTCCAGCATAGAAGTCTGAATTTTTTTGGTACTTGTAAGTAGGATAAAAATCATTTTGTCCTTCATTCCATCCTTTGAATACATGTCCTTCTCTCTTCTCATTTTGAATCTATCATAGAGAATGCCAAATTTGATTTATTTTAAGAGACTCGGGTTCAAATCAAATTCTACTAGAACTGAACAACTACAATAAAACATTTAGTATGAAGTATGTGTACCTACTTGATCTTTCTCTGAAAAATCCTTCCAATCATTATTTTCCACTGGATCTTTAGTATCACCATGGAAAAGAGAAATGTGATAATTCAAATTCCCAAGCTGAATAACTTGACTGTGAAATGGAATCATAAGATAAAATTTGATAATCAACATGCCAAATAAAGCCAATAAATCAATGACAATAAATTGAAAGCCCCATTAAAGTAAATTCCCAACTGGAGAATCTACTCTTCACCCACAAGGGAATAGCCTACTGCCCATTCTATTTATATTTTTCCTAGATTTTAGCATAGTTGACAATTTCAGTTGGCTTGCAGTAGTCCAAATATTAAAAATCACAAGGAAATTGTGCCTTGGTGGAGGTCAATTTGTTCGTTTTCACTTGCATATCATCACCCTAAACACCATAAGTAGACTCAAAATCACCAAGATGGTATGATTGAACCAATCCATTGAACAAATTCATTGAAAATAAATTGTTAAAATAATATCTAGTACTTGATTACCAAAGATATCATGGAATTTCAACTTAATGACTTAAGTTGTTATAAGAAATTTCTCTTGTTTGTATTATTACTAGATCATGTAATAAATTTGGTAGAGTGGGCCAGGCTATGGTGAAAATGTGCATTACTCCATTTGTATTAGAATGCTCTTTCCGATATATGAAAAAAACCAATAATTGTTATCATATGGAAGCAAACAAAGTCTAGGATATTTCAGGGAAAAATAGATTAGTACTCAATACATGGGAAAGGTTGGAGGCATTTTATACCATAGTAATCACAAAACATAGATAATAGTTTCATTTTCGAAGACTACATCAGTGTACAAAATATAAATAGGTATAAACATTTTAGCACTTTGGAAGAAAGTCTAGGTACAATATAGTTATAAATGGGATAGTATAGCAATATTAGAAATTGAAAAAAAAAAGTACATTACATTTGGGGAATGATCTTAGAATGTGCATTAATTATACACATTATAGTTTCAAATTACAAATTTTTAGCATTCCCTAATTTCAATGGTAGAAGGTTTGATACAATATTTGCAGCACATAGTATGTTCTCGTCGTTTCCTGACCTACAAAATACAATAAGAGGAATTAGAATTAGTTTTGCTATAAAAAAGGTTTCACATACCAATAATTTGTTATACTATGGCATATGTATTAGAATCATGATATCAATCTTTACATTCTTACCATTTTACCATTGTGTACAAATACAAAATGATCAAAATCTTCTTGTAGCTCCAATTGTTCTCTGATTTCAAATATTGTCCAATTCTCCTCCATTGATAATGCTCTAAAGGATTCACCATTTTTTAGAACATCAAATGAAACTATTAGAGAATGTGTTCCGTCATCATTGTCTTGTTTCTTTGGAATCCAAATCCATTTCCCCATTTGTCGAACATGTTTCCACCTAGGAAATTTAAATGAGATATATAACATCTGTCTTGAAATCCAATACTTGAAAGAATCAAATAAAAATAGTTTGTATCATCATATATTTCTTACATTCATAATCAACCCCCTCTTTGTAAAGACCCCTATCTTACGACTTCAACTGAAGCAAAAAGTGCAATTTTTTTTTTTTAATCAGGAAGGCAACGACGACAACAATTAAACCACACAGCCTTACGACGAACACCACGCACACAGATCAGGAAAAATACAAAAACGACACAACACGCCAGCACATCGAGCAATTGGGTGAAACATGCAAAAATCAAAGACAGATAGAAAATACTACCCGCCCGACACAAACACGACAACGCCTACAAGCTAAAGGACAACATCCACAATCCCGACACAACAGCCTCAAGGACCGGTAACTAGAAACCTCTATGGCATGCAAAACCAAATGATTGAAGGCGTCACAACCCAAGCACCAATATCAACTATAATGAACAAACGCCCACAACAGGAAGCACAGACTCCGACCAAGTTATCATTCGCCTCTATCCATTAGGGCACGCAATGATCCCGTCATCAAGAATCATGTCATTGCTAGGTGATAGGCGTGAAAATAACCCTGGCGCAACATAACTTATTTGGACCATAAACTTAATACAAATCCAACATGCTAGGAGACTGAAATAACTGACAAGAAGACGATACCCACACACCCAAGCAACATGTCGACAGGACGCAAGGTGACATCACTCAATTAGGTTGCACAAGTTGTTAAACTATTACGCCATTAAACGATAACCCATTAACTGTTAATCATTATGTCTAAGTGTGGAAGAGTGAACTATTATCATTAACATTTAATATACCGAGGTAGAATTTAAAGGACCGAGGTGTAAGACGGATAAATGAACTATCACTATATAAGGAAAAACAATTAGGCTATCGTTTTCATAAGTCATAAGACATATATAAAACCATGGACACATAAAGACAATAATTCTAAGGGTAGTAAGGATCTCCACCTTCCTTGGAACCAATCTTTTTAAAACTCTTCAACATTTAATCTCTTCCAGCAATCGTTGTGTAATTATCTTTAGAATAAGATTTAACTCTTCAAATTTAAATCTCTACTGGCAAATTTTTGTTGTGTAATTATTAAATGAAACTTTAAACTCTACAAATAATTCTCTACGAGTAAAATCGTCGTGAGATTTAATTGGAATGGAATTTAAACTATATAATAAATTTTATGTGCACAAGTTTTGTTAGGTTAAATACATTTAATGAGTTAAACTCTGTAAACTAAATCGTTGCCCTGTGCAATTCGATAACTAGATTTTGTCTTTTCACATCACCAGGTATAGTTGTCCTTAATCTCCCAATACATTTGTTGTCTTTTAATTATATTTTTACTGTCTTTTAATACATAACGTTGTCAAAAGGAATTATCAAAATAAGAATTTAACAACGAGTTAATGATACAGTTAGTTTTTTATTAAAGGAATTGACAACCTTGTTGTCTATAAACTAGGAAGTAACCAAATCGATGTTTAACAATATGATAGAAGTCACCATCTATTAACAACTAGTTGTCATATAAAGTCATAAAACACTATCATATGTTAGCTAAGGACGTGGTCATCTATAATGGATCAAACATTGTCTATGCCAACAATATCACTGTCTAATTAACTACATGAGCTTGTTGTATATATAAAATAAAACGCAGTCAACCATCCATAAAGATATTACTAACTATCTTTTAAAGTTTCGCAGAGTCAATTATGTCAATGCTGTCTAATTAAAGAAATTTCACAGAGTTTACCATTAACATTGTTGTCACTCTTATTATAAGAACGATGTCAATCCTTACATTCAGCATATTAAACAACATTGTCAATAATCAAGGGAATTTCACTTCCACTAAAACAGCACCATTACACAATAGAAACACCATCATTCGCATAGAAAAAGCGCTAAATATGCTACCCATTTACACATTATCAAACAACAAATATGCTACCCATATACACAGAAAATATGCTACCAATTATACAATAAATATGCCCCCATTTACATTGTAGACCACCACCGTTTGCACAGTAAAAATGTTGTCTAAAGTTTATGAAAATCTATGTGTAAGTGATACAGAAATCATGGTCTAGATATCACCAAAAATCGTTGTCTCTACATGACAAATTCGTTGTCTAAAGTTACGGAAATATCGGTGTAAGTAATGCAAAATCGTGGTTTAGATATCACCAGAAATCATTGTCGCTACATTACAAGTTCATTGTGTCAAGGTGTTTTAAAGAAAAGGGGAGATATAAACGCAGTCAATATGTGGTTCAAAAAAATGTAGAGTAAAATGAGATGTATGCATAATTGTATAAAACATGAGTGTATAGGTAAAACGCAGAGCAAGGAATGGGTAATAAGGATTCAAATGAAGTCGCCCAATACATAAATTCGTTGTGTATAAGAGATTCAAATCGCAATCAACAATTAAAAGTGCAGTCAATATATAAATCAAACGCTATCATTCACATATTAATAACACTAATATTTTACCAATCAAAGAGTTGGGAATTATCATTAAAATCGCAGAGAATAAAATTCCATCCAAAAACGTAGAGGTGATATTAAAAACAAAGAGAGGATTAAGTTGTTCGCAAAGAGAAATGATAAATAATATGTAGAGATAATCAATCACCAGAAGGCGCAATGACAATTATTTAGCCATGAATCAATCAAACACAGAGATAAGAAAGGGGTGGACAACTGGGCAAAAATTATCCTTCGCTCATCATCCATGCACAGAAAAGCAGGGCATTAGAATCTATAAGTATATAAACACCAAAGTGACAACCATTGATTCAGCTCTTGGCCGATTTCTCAGGCATGGACTGAAGACCTAGGGATAAGGATAGAAGATAAAGCACAATCTCTTCATAATAAATAATAAATCCCACACAAATAAGTTACTGAAATCAAAAATTGGGTTCACCAAGGGAAATCCATTCAGAAAACAACAAGCAAGGGGATTACAATCCTGTAGGAAAGCACAATGCATGGAAATGAAATATTAAATGAGCATAGAGAAATAACATGAGTAAATTTAATTTAATTGTGAATAACAATTAAACCAGTGTACCTTAGCCAAACGCGACTCCTCAGTAGTTTCTATTACCTCACCAGTACCTCCCATCCAATGCTAGGGGTACTCTTCTTCCCCATGAGCCCCCCGAGCCGCAAAGGGGACACACACACTATAAAAGAGAATATCTAGCACCCAGCTCGTCTCACAAGGTCAAGGTACCACTCGTTACCCGAGCTGGGTATCCCAACTCCCACAAGATAAGTTCAGTCAAGACAAAAATTCAGCAGTGTAACGTTACGCATAAAGATGAGATCCATACTCCTCCTCCTTCATCCTTTTTATATAGTTTTTAAGTGATTTATTTCCCAAATTCCCATTTAATTTGTTTTTCATTAATTTAATAAGAAAAATCCTCCCCATACACATGTCACCCATCCCCCTAGTTGCACCAAAAATTAATTTCATTAATTATTCAATTATTCCTATTTCCCTCACCCACCTAAAATCATTCCTAAAAATGCTCCTTGGTGTCCCAATATTCCCTTACACATCTTAAATGACTTATGCCTTTACTAAATTCGTATTTGAGTCTGTAATTAGAAAGTTTTTAAAGGCAAGATTCTTTACTAAGTTAGACATTCGGCTTTTTCCTTACATTTCCTTTTTTCTTTATGTTTCCCTTTTTCTTTATGTTTCCCATTTTTCCTTTAGTTTTCTATTTCTTTTAAGTTTCCCTCTTTTCCCTTTATAACTAAAACTCAAATTAGCAAGTGTAGAAAAGAAACCATTTACCCCTTTTCTTTTTAATTAAAAATTAATTTAGCATATGTAGATAAATCATAAAACAATCATTTCCCTTTTAAAATTTTAATCCCCCATTGTAATTTGATTTTAATAATTTAATTGAATTTCTTACCCCCATCTTGTTACATGTTTAATTATGATTATTATTTTTTGACCACATGTGTTACTTAGACCTAGATTTTAATTTCACTACGTTGGGCGACATTTTTATTAGGGAAAAAAAAATTTAATCTTACTATCACATCATTCGTTTTAAGGCCGGCTAGGTTTATTCACTTACCCGCTGAAATCGCAACGTGCCCTTTAGGTCGCACTAGGTGCTCCAAGGGTGCCACTCGCCTTTTTTCCATTTTCCTTGCACGACATGTCTTTTAGGATGCACTACATGCTCCAAGGGCGCCACTTGCCTCTTTCCATTTTCCTTGCACGACGTGCCCTTCAGGACGCACTACGTGCTCCAAGGGTGCCACTCACCTCTTTCTGTTTTCCTTGCACGACATGCCCTTCACCTGGAGTTGATACTCCGCTAGGTGATCTTGTGGGAGACTAAGGGACTCTAATGAATAAGGCCCCTACCTTATTGCGCACCCCTTAGAATCATCATGAGTGACTGTCGCAGTCTGCCCTCACGGCATCGTGGGTCTTCTCGAACTAGGTAATCATTAACCTATAGTTTGAGCCACAGTAAGAGTGCTAGTAGGTTGTGGCAAGTTTGTTGTCCACACCTCTCCCTCAAAGTCTCTGGTTGTCGTGCGTGACCCCTCTACTCCACATGTGAGTCTGGTCGACAAGCTATCATCAGACTGCATCATCAATGAATCATGTCAACAATAATAATCAATCATCATAACATCTAATCAGATGTACATATGTCATATCAACAAGAATCAAACCCCAATAGTCCATTCCCTGACTCGATCTGGAGTCCAAGGGGATTCATTGATGCCTCTACATCCTTGAGGTCCAAAGTCCTGCACACTCAAGAGAACCCAGTCAATATCACCTATTTATTTCAATACAACAAAATAACATATCATCATATCCATAATGCCTCATAATCATAATCAAATGGCCAATAGTATAATAATCTGTATCACTTGCAAGAAAGTGTCCTCAAAGAATAAGTTTGCTCAGTGTGTGCAAGAGCGGGATGTTACATACTCTTGGTATAAACTTTGTCTCGAAGTTTCACAGTATATAAGTGTGGAATAAAGTGCATCACAGTATCACAAGTCTATATATCAAACAAAAATGGAAACTGTTGGCGCATATCATATGTGTCCTCCCAAGTCACCGAGTGCAGAATATAGTTGTCTCGCTGGACCTTGACCTGATCTATTGTTCGATGTCGTAGTTTTTGAATGCGATGACCCAGGATGCGGATGGTCTCTGTCGTGAGCGCACCCTCATCAGATACCTGCAAGGAACTCATGTCAATAACATGTGTAGGATCACTAATATAATGTCTCAAAACAAATATGTGAAAAACATTGTGCATATGCCTCAAAGAATCAGGAAATGTTAGTCGATAGGCCACGGGCCCCTTATTTTCCACAATCTTGAAAGGTCCCAAGAACCTAGGAGAGATTTTTGCACCCTTTACAAACTTGATCGAACTCTTATGCGATTTCACCCACAAGAAGACTTGATATCCATCTTCGCAACTACGGTCGACACGGTCCACATCGTCATAACTCTTCTATCGATCCTGCGCTTCTTTGATCCTTTGTCTTATTGTTTTTGTTTTATCTTCCATTTCTTGGATCGCTTCTGGTCCCATCAGGACCCTATCCTCAAGCCATTCCCAACTCAAAGGCATCTGACACTGTCGCCCATAAAGAAACTCGAAAGGCGCCATCTCAATGGTGCTTTGGTAACTGTTGTTATATGAAAATTCTACCAATGGCAAGAATTCTTCCCAACGCTTATGTTGGTAAATCATGTACATGTGAAACATGTCTTCCAAGATTTGGTTTGTTTGTTCGGTTTGCCCATATGTCTCTGGGTGATATGTAGTACTAAATTTAAGTTGGGCTCCCAATGCCTCTTGGAAACTAGTCCAAAATCGTCTAGTAAACATTGATCCTCGATAGGATATAATCCTCTTAAGCACGCCATGTAGCCTCACAATCTCACTGATGAAAATCCTAGCTATGTCAAGTGACTGATACGTCATGTGCACAGGAATAAAATGATCACTCTTTGTCAGAGTGTCTACCACAAAAATCGAGTCGTGTCTCCTTGTCGCCAGTGGCAATCCAACAATGAAATCCATCGAAATAAAATCCCATTTCGATTATGGAATAGCATGTGGTTGTAGTAATCTTGTTGGATTTCTATGTTCATCCTTCACCTGCTGACATTATAGACATCTGGCCACGTAATTGACTATGTCTGCCTTCATTCATTTCCAGAAGAATAAGGGTTTAAGGTCTTCCCTCATCTTCGTGACTCTCGGGTGAGCCATGTGCACTGCTCTATGAGCCTCGTTTAGGATCAAGCTCCTCAACTCGTCGTTCAGTGGTACATAAATTTTAGTTTTAAATCTCAATAATCCATCATCGTCTAATGTAAATCCTTCAAATATTGGTACCATCATGGTGTTTTGTCTGATAAAATCCTTAACCTCCTTGTACCAATCATCATTGCATTGTAAAGTTAGAATCTTTTCACATACATTCATTTGAAGAGGCATTACCGAAAATATGCGTGGACTCTGAACCAACACATCAGCCACTCTGTTCATTGTTCCCTTTATGTAAGTAATCTAGAAATCATACTCGCTAAGCAATTCCGACCAACATCGTTGTTGCACGTTCAGGTCACTTTGCATAAAGATGTGTTGTAGTCCACAGTGGTTCATTTTTAGTTCAATTTTTTTTCCAATAAGGTAGTGTCTCCAAACTCCCAAAGCATATACAATGGCTAACAACTCCAAATCATGTGTCGCATAGTTCTCCTCATGCCTTCTCAACTTCCTCGAGATGTAAGCGATCACTCGATCGTCTTGCATCAAGACTCTGCCTAAGCCTTCCTTGGATGCATCAGAGCATACCAAGAAGTCTGCATCCATGTCAACGACCTTTAGTATCAGTGTTTTCGTCAACAACTCCTTGAGCCTTCGAAATGATTCCATGCATTTCTCATTCCAAACAAACTTCTTGTTCTTCTTCTGCAATTCCATGATCGAATTTGTTATCTTCGAAAATCCCTCGACGAACTATTGATAGTATCCTCCTAAAACCATGAAGCTATGAACTTATGGGAAATTTGTCTGTGCAGGCCATTCCATAATATCCTCGACCTTTGTTGTATCCATGGCGATACCTTCATCGGAGATGAGATTCCCTAAGTAGTGAATCTTCGATTGGTAAAACAAGCATTTAGAAAATTTCCCATACAATTTGTTTTCTCGAAGACACTGTAGTACTAAGCGCAAGTGCTCATCATGCTCCTCCATCGTTCGAGAGTAAATCAAAATATCGTCAATGAATACTTGGACGAAATTTTCCAAGTACTCACAAAACACCCCGTTCATCAAACTCATAAATATCCCTAGGGCATTTGTCAGTCCAAACGGTAAAACAATAAACTAGTAATGTCCAAACCTCGTCTTAAAGGCGGTCTTAGGGACGAGATCCTCCTTGATCCATAACTGGTGATACCCTGATCTCAATTCTATATTTTAAAACACTATCTCACCCTTCATCTGATCAAACAGATCATCATTCCATGGCAACAAATATTGAATCTTGATCGTTGCCTTCTTCAATTGACGGTAGTCAATGCAGAGTCTCCATGACCCATCCTTCTTTCATATGAAAATAATAGGCACTCCTCACAGTAACACACTTGGATGTATAAGTCCCAAGTCCAGCAACTCCTTCAGTTGCATTCTCAACTCCTGTAACTACAAGGTCGACATTCGATAAGGCGTTCTCGCTATCGATTGAGTCCCCAGTTTTAGGTCTATGGTAAATTCCAATTCTCTCTTTGGAGAAATCCCAGGAAACTCTTCCAGGAAGACGTTCGCAAACTCTCTCACCATCGGAAGGTGTTCTATACCTTCCACTATGCCCTTGTCGTTTAACACAAGCATTGCATAAATATTACATCCCTTGTGCATGCTCTTCCGTAGCTGCAAGGAAGAGATGAACCTCAGGGAAACTCCCTAGTTCCAACCTACAATCACTTGTCTTTGTCCCTCATCATTGACCAAGATCAATCGTTTCATCTTACAGTTCAGTATTGCCTCATGTGATTCCAACCAGTCCATATTGATCATGACGTCATAAGATCCCAAGATCGTGATGTACAGGTTGGCCCTGGTGACAAACTCTCCCAATTTAAGGGTACAGCCTGTAACCTTCCCTCCAACCTTTTGTTTGTCTCCTGAAGCTATCTCTACAAAGATAAAATCATCATGTTTGACTACCTTTACCTTAATTATTTTTAGCGCTGCACCAGAAATGAAACTCTCAGTAGCACTAGGATTTCTCAAAATACTAAGGGTCGGGTCAGCGATGGTACCTGACGTCTCGAGTACAGTCAATTGGTGCTCTGCCTGGCAGTTATTCACTGTTGAATGGATCTGATGGGCCTTGCCCAAATCTCCCACGGTAGTGGTTCTGGATGATCTAGATGCTCTAGTCCTCTCCACTAGGTAGGCATGCTAGTAATGTGTCCCCCCACATGTCCAACAACCTTTCTTCATTCCAGTGGTCCTGGTACCCAAAGTAGAAGTTGATGGCCCACCATCTTGGAATCCCGGTATGTTCTGCTGAACATTCCTAAACTGTTACTACTGCAGTCGACGTTGTTGTTCATGTTGTGGTCCTCGGTAAGGATTCCTCTGTTGAGGCACTGGTCATCGAGGTGTAGTGAAAGAGGATCCTTTATGGAAGCCACGATATCATGGCGTATGTCTAGCTAGTGTCTGATGTTGTTTCGCACCATATGACACCTGCCCTGATGGTCTCGCTGGAGTCCTGCTCTGACCCCCGCTGATAAGCTCCTCCTCTGCTATGAGGGCCTTATGGATGGCATCATGCAAGGTCTGAGGCATCAGAAGCCTAACCTTTGCATGTATTCTAACATTAAGGCCTAACAAGAACTTGTTAACCTTAAGTTTCTCAATATTCAGGTGTAGAGCATACTAAAGCAACTCCATAAAATGGGCCTCGTACTCTAGCACTGTACGGCCCCCCTGTCACAAGGCATTGAACTCATTGAGATGACATTAAATGAATTCCTTTGATAGGTACCTCTCTCAGAACCGTTCCTCAAACAGTTCCCATGACACGTCTTCGACGACCATGTTCAATTGTGGCAGGAGCGTCTTCCACCAAATAAGAGTGCTTCCCTTCAGTTGGAGGACCTTCATGCAGACCTTCATGTTGGAGGTATAGTCGCGAAGTGCAAAGCACATCACCATATTCTCCAACCATGCCTCGGTAGCTGTGTCATCTGGGGCAACAAAGAACTCGGGAAATTTGACCTTCTCGATTTCGCGGTGAATTCTTCCAGTATTGACCAGAGTTCGCGGTAGACCCTCAGGGGGTGCCTACACCCTGGCCTCATCTCTATCCAAATAGTCGATCAATGCCTCAAAAATCCTAGAGGCGTCCTGCCTCCTCCCCTAGTAGCTCATTAAATGCCTATGCGGTGTCCTCTAACCATGATTACCTACACGAAATTAATTAGGAAATTAATTAGGAAACTTATAATCAGAAATAAAATCAACGAAATTCGTAGTGATCCTAAGTCATGGGTCGAACCCGCTCTCATACCATATGTAAAGATGCATGTCTTATGACTTCAAGCAAAGAAAAAAGTGCAATTTTTTTTTTTGTTTTTTAGGTAGGAGGGAAACGAAGAAAACATTTGAACCACACAACCTGACGATGAACACCACGCATGCAGATTAGGCAACAGACAACAACGATACAACACACTAGCACATCGATCAACTGGGTGAAACATGCAAAAATCAAAGACAAATAGAAATGACTACCCGCCCGACAAAAACACGAAAACACCTACAAGGTAAAGGACAACATTCACAATCCCAACACAACGGCCTCGAGGACCAGTAACTAGAAATATCTATGGTGCGCAAAACCAAACGCTTGAAGTTGTTACAACCCAAGCACCAACATCAACTATAACAAACAAACATGCACAACAAGAAGCATAGACTCTGGCCAAGTTATCATTTGCCTCTATCCATTAGGGCGCGCAATGATCCCCTCATCAAGAATCATTCTATCGCTAGTTGATAGGCGTGACAATAACTCTGGTGCAACATAACCTATTTGAACCACAGACTCAAGACAAATCCAACGCACTAGGAGACATAAATAACTAGCAAGAAGACGATACCCACACACCCAAGCAACAAGTTGATAGGACGTAAGGTTACATCACTCAATTAGGTTGCGCAATCTGTTAAACTATTATTCCATTAACCCATAACCCATTAAATGTTAATCATTATGTCTAAGTGTGGAAGAGTGAACTATTATCAGCAACATTTAATTTATTGAGGAAGAAGTTAAAGGACCGATGTGTAAGACGGATAAATGAATTATCGCTATATAAGGAAAAAAAATTAGGCTATCGTTTTCATAAGTCATAAGACATATATAAAACCATGGACACATAAAGACAATAATTCTAAGGGTAGTAAGGATATCCACCTTCCTTGGAACCAATCTTTTTTGAACTCTTCAACATTTAATCTCTGGCAGCAATCGTTGTGTAATTATATTTAGAATAAGATTTAACTCTTCAAATTTAAATCTCTACTGGAAAATTTGTGTTGTGTAATTATTAAATGAAACTTTAAACTCTACAAATAATACTCTACTAGCAAAATCATCGTGAGATTATAATTGGAATGGAATTTAAACTATATAATATTTTTTTTGCTTGCAAATTTTGTTGGGTTAAATACATTTAAAAAGGAGTTAAACTCTGCAAACTAAGTCGTTTCCATGTGCAATTCGATAACTAGATTCATTGTCTTTTCACATCACCAGGTATAGATGTCCTTAATCTCCCAATACATTTGTTGTCTTTTAATTATATTTTTACTATCTTTTAATACATAACGTTGTCAAAAGGAATTATCAAAATAAGAATTTAACAACAAGTTAATGATATAGTTAACTGTCTATTAAAGGAATTGACAACCTTGTTGTCTATAAACTAGAAAGTAACCAAATCGACATTTAACGATATGATAGAAGTCACCATCTATTAACAACTGGTTGTCATATAAAGTTATAAAATGCTATCATATGTTATCTAAGGACGTGGTCATCTATAATGGATAAAACATTGTTTGTGCCAACAGTATCACTGTCTAATTAACTACAAGAGCCTATTGTATATATAAAATAAAATGTAGTCAACCATCCATAAAGATACTACTGACTATCTTTTAAAGTTTTGCAGAGTCAATTATGTCAATGTTGTCTAATTAAAGAAATTTCACAGAGTTTACCATTAACATTGTTGTCACTCCTATTATAAGAATGTTGACAATCCTTACAGTCATCATATTAAACAACACTATCAAAATCAAGGGAATTTCGTTGTCATTAATACACCACCATTACTCTATAGAAACACCATCATTCGCACAGCAAAAGCACTAAATACGCTACCCATTTACACACTATTACACAACAAATATGCTACCCATATACATAGAAAATATGCTACCAATTACACAGTAAATACACCCCCATTTACACTGTAGAACACCACCGTTTGCACAGTAAAAACATTGTCTAAAGAATACGAAAATATTTGTGTAAGTGATACGGAAATCGTGGTCTAGATATCACTAGAAATCATTGTCTCTACATTACAAATTCATTGTCTAAAGTTATGGAAATCTGGGTGTAAGTAATACAAAATCGTGGTCTAGATATCACCAGAAATCGTTGTCTCTACATTACAAGTTCGACATGTCAAGGCGTTTTAAAGAAAAGGGGAGATATAAATGCAGTCAATATGTGGTTCAAAAAAACACAGAGTAAAATGATATGTATGCATAACTGTATAAAACGTGAGTGTATAGGTAAAATGCATAGAAAGGAGTGGGTAATAAGGATTCAAACGCAGTCGCCCAATACATAAATTCGTTGTGTATAAAAGATTAAAATCGCAATCAACAATTAAAAACGTCATCAATATATAAATCAAACGCTTTCATTCGCATATTAATAACACTAAGATTTTACCAATCAAAGAGCTGGGAACTGTCATTAAAATCACAAAGAATAAAATACCATCCAAAAACGCAGAGGTGATATTAAAAACATAGAGAGTATTAATTTGGTCGCAGAGAGAAATGATAAGCAATACACAGAGATTCTCAATCACCAAAAGGCTCAAAGACAATTATTTAGCCATGAATCAATCAAACACAGAGATAAGAAAGGGGTGGACAGTTGGGGCAAAAATTATCCTTCGCTTATCATCCATGCACAAAAAAGCAGGGTATTAGAATCTATAGGTCTATAAACACCAAAATGACGACCGTTGATTCGGCTCCTGGCTGACTGCTCAGGCATCGACTGATGACCTAGGGATAAGGATGGAAGATAAATAACAATCTCTTCATAATAATCAATAAATCCCACACAGATAAGTTATTGAAATCAGAAGTTGGGTTCGCCAAGGAAAATCCATTCAGAAACTAGCAAGCAAGGGAATTACAATCTCGTAGGAAAGCAGGTGCAAGACAACGCATGGAAATGAAATCTTAAACGAGCACAGATAAATAACATTAGTAAATTTAATTTCATTGTGAGTAACAATTAAACCGGCGTACCTTAGCCAAACGCGACTGCTTAGTAGTTTATGTCCTGCGCACTCCGTCCAACTTCCACTTGCTGGCCGATGTGACCTCACTGGTACATCTCAGCCAACGCTAGGGGTAATCTTCTTCCCCATGAGCCCCCCGATACATCTCAGCCAACGCTAGGGGTAATATTCTTCCCCCTGAGCCCCCCGAGACGCAAATGGGCCACACACACTATACCAAAGAACAACTAGCACCCAACTCACCTCACAAGGTTGAGCTACCACTCGTTAGTCGAGCTAGGTATCCCAACTCCCACAAGATAAGTTCAGTAAAGAAAACAATTCAGCAGCCCAACGTTACGCAAAAAGATTAGATCCATACTCCTCCTCCTCCATCCCTTTTATAGAGTTTTTAAGTGATTTATTTCCCAAATTCCCATTTAATTTATTTTTCATTAATTTAATAAGAAAAAAACCTCCCCCATACACATGTCACCCATCCCCCTAGTTGCACCAGAAATTAATTTCATTAATTATTCAATTATTCCTATTTCCCTCACCCACCTAAAAAATTCCTAAAAAATCTCCTTGGTGTCCCGATATTCCCTTACAAATCTTAAATGACCTACGCCTTTACTAAATTCCTATTTGAGTTCATAATTAGAAATTTCTTAAAGACAAGATTCTTTACTAAGTTAGACATTCAACTTTTTCCTTACGTTTCCCTTTTTCTTTATGTTTCCCCTTTTTCCTTTAGTTTCCTATTTCTTTTAAGTTTCCCTATTTTCCCTTTTTAACTAAAACTCAAATTAGCAAGTGTAGAAAAGCAGCCTTTTACCCCTTTTTCTTTTTAATTAAAAATTAATTTAGCATATGTAGATAAAACAATCATTTCCCTTTTAAAATTTTAATCCCCCATTGTAATTTGATTTTAATAATTTAATTGAATTTCTTACCCCTATCTTGTTACATGTTTAATTATGATTATTATTTTTTTGACCACATTTGTTACTTAGACCTAGATTTTAATTTCACTAGGTTGGGCGACATTTGTATTAGGGAAAACGTTTTTAAATCTTACTATCACATCATTCATTTTAAGGTCGACTAGGTTTATTCACTTACCTGTTGAAATCGTGACGTTCCCTTCAGTTTGCACTAGGTTCTCCAAGGGCACCACTCGCCTTTTTCTGTTTTCCTTACGTGATGTGCCCTTTAGGACGCACTACATGCTCCAAGGGTGCCACTCGCCTCTTTTTGGTTTCCTTGTGCAACGTGCCCTTTAGGACACACTACATGCTCCAAGGGTACCACTCACATCTTTCTATTTTCCTTGTGTGACGTGCCCTTTAGGACGCACTACGTGCTCCAAGGGTGGCACTCACCTCTTGACTGACTTGGTAGACATCAAAAACCCTTGGATTCAATACTCCGTTAGGTGATCTTGTGGGAGACTAAGGGCCTCTAAGGGATAAGGCCCTTACCTTATTATGCGCCACTTATAATCATTGTGAGCGACTATCGCAGTCTACCCTCACGGCATCGTGGTTCTTCTCAAACTAGGTAATCGTTAACCTATAGTTCGAGCCACGGTGGGAGTGCTAGTAGGCTGTGGTAGGGTTGTTGTCCACACTTCTCCCTCAAAATCTTTGGTTGTCATGTGTGACCCCTCTACTCCACATGTGAGTCTGGTAGGCAAGCTATCGTCAACCTGCATCATCAACGAATCATATTAGCAATACAAATCAATCATCATAACATCTAATTAGATGTACATATGTCATATCAACAACAATCAAACCCCAATAGTCCACTCCCTGACTCGATCCAGAGTCCAAGGGGTTTCATCGATGCCTCTGCATCCTTGAGGTCCAAAGTCCTACACACTCAGGAGAACCCATTCAATAGCACATGTCTATGTCAATACAACAAAATAACATATCATCATATCCATAATGCCTCATAATCATAATCAAATGGCCAATAGTATAATAATCTAGATCACTTGCAAGCAAATGTCCTCGAAGAATAAGTTCGTTGAGTGCACACAAGAGCGGGATGTTACAATATTTGCCTCTTATAACCCCTAAAAATGAAGAAGCGTGATACAATTAAAAATAAATAATATTGAAATGACTTACTTGAAAGACAAGGTGTTGTGACTCAATTTTCACTCTATTTCTTCTACACTTTGGTCATGTACTCTTCTATCCCACTTAGTGAAAAACAGAATTGTAAATAGGTCATTGAAAGGATTTGAAGTAGCATGCATTTTACTAGTTTCCCTTATCGATGACTCCTTCGCAAAAAGATGAACAAACATAGAGAATGGCATGAAAATTCCACTATGCACATGAATGTCACCTTTGTCTTTCATTCCAATTTGTATTTATGAAAATAAATTGTAACAAAAGGAACTTACAGAAGAATCATCTACACTTGGCCATTCCAATAATCTAAGGGAAGGTAAAGGGATCTCTTTGAGATATCCACATGATCCAATTCTTTTTGGAAGAATTTATTCATATTTGTGGAAGAATGCACCTTCTTTCTTTAACCATGTAGGATCCTTATCGGGATAGAGTAGCTCTCCTATTTTTGAATGAACAAATTGTAAAACACTTTTTATGCATTCATTTAGTTCCCATTATTTCCAATTTGATATGCATAAACATGAGATAAGTGTGATTATCATGTTACAATAAAATAAAACTAAAGAGATGTTGTCTTATAAGCTTTAAATAAAATTTGACCTAAAAAAAGTATGATTTTCAGATTGGTTATGCATACTCACAATTACAATCAATTTTGGGAAAATTTGGCTAAATAAAAACTTTCTCTTTTGACATCTCTCTATAGTCATAGACATGTGCCACTTGAATCATTTCCACTTTTTGTCCTCCATTACTCATCCTAAATTCTTTTACCAAACCTTTTCAATGGATGTTAATGTCTTACAAAAGCATTTTTTTATTCCATGGATTCCAATTGTTGATGGTTTCATTGCTACCAATGACCCAATAGATAATGGCATCGAAACCCATTTTCCTTATAACGTCCCCTAGCTCAAATAGGGAACATTACTTGCAGAAATACACATAAATGAAATTTCCTTTTGCTAAACAATTCATGTAGCTTACTAGCTACGATTTAAACACATTTACAACCATATTATAATACCCATAATTAAATGTGACTACAACATTTTAAATAGGAATGAATGAAATTGATAAAACATCTATAACATCATATAAAACCATTCTCATTCACAGAGTAAATGCATGACCATGAACTCATAAATAATTCAACAAAATAGATAAACACTTATCGTTTATAAAACGTTTGTGAAACCAGGTGCTTGGGAAGGATGTTCCACCCAACCATAGATATGTTGTTGCAAATATCAACAAGAAGTCACTCCCGAGATGGGGCTAGGAATCCACAAAAAAAGGGTGCCCCTTACATTCCTTCACAGCTCCATATCACACAACCCACTAGATTTATCCTAAAACTATCTTGAATTTCCTCCAATTATCTTCCTCTTGACCTTCCCAACCCAAGGAATGTACTCCTTCATTGCTCTAAATCCATCAATCATCTCATTTGTTTATCATGGTTTCTCTGGAACATGTATATAGGAATCTCTCAACTGGGATCTTAAGGGATCTCACTGCTAGGAACAAATACCAACAAAACCAACAACGAACACTTGTTGATACAGTGCAAATCACCCAATAGTTCACTCTTCAGGCCTGAAAACCTATTTCTTCATTTTCCAGCTCCAAAACTCTCCAATATGATCCAGAATTCACCCATCCTTCTTGTTCCCTCTCCCAAGATCTTCTTTTATGTTCTCTCTTGTTGTTCATGTCCAAAATTCCTGTCCCAAAACTATTTGTTACTACCCATACAAATTTCCTCTCTTTTACCAAGACCATTGACTGCTCACTATGCCCAATGTTG
Organism: Picea engelmannii; assembly: GCA_009831015.1. NCBI lineage: Eukaryota > Viridiplantae > Streptophyta > Pinopsida > Pinales > Pinaceae > Picea > Picea engelmannii. Next base: position 279,118 of record ML787706.1, on the reverse strand, counting down.
ATTGCTTCTTCCCCATGCTTTCCAATAACTATGGGATTTGACTGTCACACCCACCCTCTAGCTCTCACACACTCAAATTGAAATAGAATTTTTTCCTCAATGATAAATAAATTCAGAAAATTGGGCTTGGATTAACACCCATAAGCATTTTCCCTTTGGGCCCCCTCTTAGACATCCCCATCACTTGTGGATTAATCATCCCCCATCTTTGTCCATTCCCAACAGTTGTTATTACATTATATTTATTTGCAATTCATACAATACATTTCACATTTACATTTTTTGGCCATAGCCACATCCATAGCCACCTTATGCATTAATTAAACTGGGGATTATAGTGGGGATGTTACGTTCACCCTCCCCTACAATTTTTCATCACCCTCGATGCACCACACCATGCCAAAAACATATACAAATTTACATTACAACGTTCATAAAATAAAAACAAAATTTTGCAAGTTTTTACCCTCTAGAGTCCTACAGCATTCCAAACCAAATCTCTATTTCTTCTCAACCTACCGATCCAAGGAATGTGCCCCCTTCACTGCCTTCATTCCATCGGGAGGTAACATTATTTTATCATGGATATCAACTTAGGCGACCAACAATTTCAGAGATTGGTTTCGGTAACTAGCTGCCCAAAAATGGACTCTTGCATTTTCAACTTCTATTTTCTTCAAAATTGACAAAACATTGTGGGTTTTCCTCCCGCATGGTTTCTTCATGCTCCCATATTGCATCTTCAAGACCATAGCAAGTCCATTGAACCTTTACCATCCCTATGGAATTTTTCTTGAGCACTTTGACTTTCCAATCTATGATGCATATTGGTTCCACCTGGAAATGCCCTTCATTTTACACCTGGATCACAATCCAATCAATTATGTGGTTAGGGTAAGGAACATATTTTTTTAATAATGATACATTAAAAACATTATGCACTCTCATATATGCAAGATTTTCTAACATGTATGCAATTGGACCTATCTTCTCTAATATTTCGAAAGACCCACAATATCTCGCTGCCAACTTTGGCCAAAAACCCAATCTTATCGAACTTATTTTTTGTTCCTTTTTAGGAAAACATGTTCTCCCACTTTAAAATCTCTGAAAATTTTGTTTTTATCTGCATAGATTTTCTACCTATCCAGGGAAGCCTTTAAATTATGCCTGATCTTTGTCATTTGCTCTTCCATTTCTTTTAACAAATATGGCCCAATGATGACTATGTCTACTGGGTTGTCCCATCTCACTGGTGTGTTACACTTTCTATGATACAAAGATTCAAAATGACTCATTTTTTTATGAACATAATATATTATAATAAATATAAATACATTAGAATAGTTAATGAATAATTAATAAAGAGACACCTTCCTAATGAAAGGTCATGTCTCTTCATGGAAGGGCACCCCTGCATGGGTATATAAGGCCCTCATTCTTATTGTATCTCATCATCTCATATTCATATACATTATTATTTAATATATTATCCTTTTATGGATTATAACCTATTGTCCTACCTACATTGGGTATTTACCTAGTTTGGTTCACCACAGTGGTATCAAAACTTCGTCTCGATCCAAATTTTGGCCACAAAATAGAGTTTCTCTAAAATAGGGTCTTTGACCTCATATTGGTCATTGGCCATTTATAAATCAAATATTCTACACATTTCAGCAAAAGTAAAAAAGTCATTCTACACAG
>ML787706.1:261552-277349 GCA_009831015.1 Picea engelmannii | reverse complement strand
AAAAGAAAAAGTTTCAAAGAAGAGGAAAAGTGAATATTTTATTTTACCTTTGGAGATTTACCATCCCATGGTTTTGGAAAACCATTGGCCCATGGTATTCCATACCATATATAATATATATGTGTGTGTGTATTTACCTCTAATTAAGTATTTCACAAAACTTAGGGTCGCGTTTGTTGATCCCTAACCACCGCTAACAAATAGTCAGGAGTATAAAAGGGAATTTTATTATAAGTCAAAACATAAGGTACTCTTTATAAAGTATAAGGAGATTATATATATATATATATATATATAAAGAGAACATTATCATTAAAGAGGAGAGCCCCTTTTACATTTATTGTTTATTGAAAAATAAGAAGTGAACTATGACATCTACAAAGAATACATTCTCGGCAAAATGTCCCTATTGTGCAAAAGAGGAAGAGTATGAAAGGGGCCTTATGAAAGGAGCTCACCCTTTTCCATATTGTAAAAATATTTTTATTTTAGTAGAAAATCAAGGTGACACCCATTGGAAAGTGAAAATAAAAGAATTAGAAAATCAATTAATTCATTATCAACAACACAACAGAAATTTACAATTTCAATTTGGGTTGGAGCAAATGATAAAAAAACAAGAAGAGAGAAAAAACCAAAATCTTGAGGGAAAATTATAGGAAAAAGACAAAGACATTTCTTACTTAAAAGATGATAACCAAAATTTATTGGTACAACTCAACGAGTCAAAAGATAAGAAGCATAGGGATCAGAAGTTAGAACAAGCTAATCACGGTCTCATTAATAAATTATCAGAGAAGGATGAAGAGAATTGTCGCCTAAAAATCCATAATCAAAGTTTAATCACCTAGATTAAGAAGATAAAGAGTGATAAGAAGACGGTAGAGGACAAGTTAGAACAACTTATCAATAAAGAATCATTGGTAGATAAAATGACAATGATTGAACCTATGGAACTACATAAGTCTTCAAATGGAAAAAACTTGATGGTGGATAAATACATTAATACAGACCCATTCAACCTTACAGCTCAGAAGGATTCAGTTGATGTAAATAGGTATTCACATGTCGAAGTAGAAACAAACCAATTCTATGAAGAAGACTCAATTCCAAGTGTTAATCAAGAAGAAGCTACAAGTACACGAAGTAAATATTAGGTTGCAAGGATGCCTTATAAACATCCTTATCACAAAAATTGATACTTCAACCAATCAATGTATCCACATAAACAAATGAAAAATATGTCAAAAATTATTACCTCCATTACAAATGATGCGCAAGGTAGAAGTTATAAGGGGAGTCAAAATATATCAAATTGTCTACAAGAACCCCATAAAATCCCCATTGTGTAGAAGATCGATTTAAGGTGGGAAAACTCCCTTATAATTTGACGATTCTATGCAGCCCTTAGAAGATCCTATCATTTCAATCCCTCAACGATCACTAATTCGGGAATAAAGAATGAGGAAACGATATTACAAGCCAGAGCAAGAGATAAGTCTTCCATAAGTATGCTTGAGGACAAAGCATTTTTAAGGGGAAGGAAATGTTATGAACATAATATATAATAATAAATATAAATACATTATAATAGTTAATGAATAATTAATAAAGTGACAGCTTCCCAATGAAAGGTCGTGTCTCTTCATGGAAGGGCACCCCTGCGTGGGTATATAAGGCCCCCATTCTTATTGTATCACATCATCTCATATTCATATACATTATTATTTAATATATTATCCTTTATGGATTATAACCTATTGTCCTACCTACATTGGGTATTTACCTGGTGAACTGGCTTGGCTCACCACACATTTTTAATGAGGCATGATACCCATTATTATGAACTCCACTAAGTAGATGTAGACTTCCCATTTTCATGGTTGATCCATCACATACATCCCAAGTATGTCTTCAATTATCCTATTGTTCCTTTCTTTTTCCCCATCAATCTCTGGGTGATATGTTGTACTAAGATTCATATTTGTTCCAAAGCCTTTGAGAAAACCTTGCCAAAATTTGAATGTGAACTTGGAATCTCTATCTAAAACTATTTTCGTAGGCACTCCATGTAGGTTGAAAACTTCCTTCATGTAGATATCTGCAATGTTTGTTTCCTTATGTCTTGTCTTTACAAGAATAAAATGTGTTGTTTTAGTCAATTTCTCCACTACCACCATGATGGAATCATGTTCCTTCACTATCTTGGGAAGATTTGTAATAAAATCTACCATGACCACCTCCCATTTCCATTTTGGTATGGGAAATGGATGCAATATCCCTGCTAGATGTTTGTGCTTTGTCTTTACCTTTTATCACTCTAGACAATGGGCTATGTAGTTCACCACTTCTTTCTTCATCCCCAACCAAAAATATTGGCTCCTCATATCTATAATGGATTTTTGATATCCTAGGTGCCCGGTGCCCAACATATGGCACATTATGCATTTCCCTCAACACTATATTTTTCAGATCCATGGAATTTGGCACATACACCTTTCCCTTGTACAAGAGGATCTTGTCCTATTTTAATTCATAACTTTAAATTTTTTGTTGTGGATTTTTTTTCTATAAGTTTTCCTTTATTTGTAAATAAATCGGATCTGAATTTGTTGCTTCAAGAATTTTATCCTTCAAATTTATCTTGTACATGTTGATGGATGAAACATGCACTTTATGGGATCTTCTGTTGAGTGCATCAACCACCTAATTTTATTTTCCCTTAATATGTTTAATTTCAAAATCGTACTCACTAAGAAACTCCAACCATCTAGTTTTCCTAGCATTTAGTGTTGGTTGTCCAAATAAATGTTTCAGACCAATATGGTATGTTCTTAGCTCAAACCTCTTCCCCACAAGGTAATGCCTCCAAATTTTCAATGTGTGTACAATGGTTTCTAGCTCTAAATCATGGGTAGCATAATTTATCTCATTCTCCCTTAGTTTTCTATATTCAAAACATACCACGTGTTATTTTTTACTAAGGACTCCACCGAGCCCTTCCTTGTACGCATTTATGCACTACAAATTATTCATCTAGGTATGTGCTGGATGTATGGGCTAACCCATGTTCTACCTTATGTCTCCAACAAAGCCCTAGAAACCTTCGGCCCCTCTGGTAAAGCAGAAGGAAACACTGCACACAAAGTGCACAACGCAGTCTCACTCGAGATGGCTTATGGGTGACTATAGGACCCAAATGTCTATAGTTGTGGAAGGGATGTTTCTCATGGGGATGTTAGGTATACTATTATTCTACTTCAACACTCATCATGTTTACCATGATATCATTCAAATCTACCATTCATTTAACTTTGAACATTCATTCTTCATTATTATACTAGTGCGCAATGTGAATTAACCCTAACAAATTCATTCATTTATCCATTCATTCATCGTAAATTAAAGCAACACATAAAGAACACATTTCACACACTGACACAATATTTTACCGTGGTTCATCATCCCTAGGCTATGTATGCGAATATCTTATGCTTCTTATTATTCTTCATCAAAGTTCTTTGTTGCATGAATTACATCAAAAGTGCATTTGGAATGCACAAATATGTGTGAGGCGGACCAATGTCGCACCAAGCTCCACAACTTGCAACCTGACCATCAATTATAATCCATCTAATTCCACATTAGATCCTCAACTATTCATCCCAAAACTGATATTGCGACTCAAAAAGGTATTACAGAATCAAAACTCAACTCGACTTTGCTAAAAAAACTAGATCAAATCCTCCTCTATCTACCTCGTACATCATATATTTATACTACCAAAAGTGGTTAAAAACCCATTACATCATAATCAAAACCCCAACCCTAGTGAATTAGGCCTGTCCACATAATGAATTCCTTTGCGTGGTTGGTCTTTGATCCAATCGTTCCTTTCTTTGACTCTGCGCTTCTTTTCCTTAATTCTTGGCACGTTGTTGTCCTTGGCTTCTATCGTGCTGCTTTCCCTTCTTTCCTGGTGCATACTCCAACTATCTTCCAAAACTACTGCGTTGTTCCCCAAAATAGATTTCTCCAACAAGCCCCCAAAACTTACTTGTGGCTCATCCCAAACCACTAAGGCAGTGTTTACTTCCTTGACATATTTTTTCAACTCCTGGAATCGACCTGAGATCTCTTCAGCACAAGTCTTCACTTGTGCGTTCTTCTCTACAAAAGACTCCATAGTATACACAGTGGGATGTTCCTTCAGGATCTCTTTTTCCTCCAACTTAATAGTTTCCATATGGTCCTTTGTTGTATCCATTGTTGTTAAAATATTCTTTGCATCTTCCTGTAATGGCTCCAACCAAGCCTGCCTCATTTGCTTCTATGTTTGCACCTTCTTTAGTTATGCCTACAAATTCTTTAGTTCTTGCATGCTACTCATCCTCTCCTAAATGTTCATGGACTTATTCCTTTGTTTCAACTCTTGCATGGTTGTGTTAACACCTTCCTCCTTTTGTTCCAATGCCTACAACTTTTCATCCTCTTGTAGGCTTGTCCAGAGTTGTGCACTTTTGTCATATAGCTTTGTAATGTCCTTAATACTTTGTGCCATGTTTTCCATGTGCCTTGAAATATATTTCTCTCTGTATGAGCTCACTTATGGTGGATTTCTTGGGTTCAATTGTTCCATTAAGTCTGTTATGTGACTCTTATAGTTTTCTATTGTCTGTGTGATCTTCCCAATTTTCTCCTTTGTCTGTAAATGTGCCCCTTCTTGTGCGTTGTCTGGAATGAACTTGAAGACATCTTATATGTGCTACTCTATCTATACAATGCATTGTTCTGCCTCATCTGTATAAACCTACACTTCATTAAGGGCTATCTTCATTGTATCCTTTATGTCCTTTGTTGTTTATAACTCCATTTCATCCACCCGTGCTCTAGATTGAATTTCCTATGTGACGCTAACTTGCAGTTTGTACATTTCTTTCATGGGGATCTTGGCCAAAGAAAAGTCCAAGTGAGTAATATCCTTCATCATTTTTTGCACTACTTCCTCCTTCAAATGCAACATATCCCTAGTGATAGAAAATTTCTCACTTCCTGAAGTTATAATTTGGATTGTTTCCTGCACTGGGACTGTATCTTCTTGAGCAGTTTGTTGTGGCTGTGCCTTTTCCTTCTGTTGCACTGCGCTCAGTTGTAGGTGTGATAAAGTTTCCTTAAATTCTACCAGTTTCTTTATAATTAACTCTCTTTTCTTCTCCACGTTGTCTCACGACTCTTCTACACAGTCTTGTACTTTTTTTTCAACCATATTTGCATCATCTTCTGTAATTGTGAATTCTAGGACATCTTTGTGTGCCTTCATCGTTTTCCTTTGTCCAGTTGCATGCAACATAGTCCTCCTCTTTGGAAGAGTCTATGTCTGCATTGAAGTTGTGGGTAATTCTATGTCTTGGATGTATCCTCCTCCTTATCCTTCCTATGCGAGAACATTTGTTTCATTTTGTGTGCTTCCATTAGGCTTCTTATTTTGTGTTCCTCCATTGGTCACTCTGGTACGATACTTCTCCTGTGTAGGTGTCTTTGGAATGTTATTTTTTTGTCTTGGTTTCTTTACTACACTCCTTGCAATATCCTTTGCTTTCTTTGCAGTCTTTCTGGTGTTTGTTGTTGGACTGGTGGTTTTTTGTGATGTACCATCTTCTACTAGTTGTTTCTTTTTTTTTCCTTTTGTGATGTCAATGGTACTTTCCACTCATCTGGCCAATCTTTCATGGCCTATTGGACTTCCTCCCTAGTGATGTAGTACCTCATCTACAACCAGTTCTTCTTTGGGTCCCTTTTAGCATGAATCCATACGTTGTTTCTTGATACTTGAAATTTTTCTATGTCTTTCTTCTCCTCCAACATTTCTGGTGGTATCCTCCATATCTCAACCACTTTTTCCTATATTTCCTCAAAATACATCGAAAATATATTGGAGTTGGCCTTCTTTTCTCTTACGAATAATGTGTGCCACAATGTTGCATATTGTGTTGCATGACACTTTCCTATCCTTTGACAAAATGCACTATATTTGGGGTCTCTCCATCCTACCAATGTTATAAGTATGATTAGCCATGAATAATGGAATTTTGTGCCTAAGTCTTGTGAATCTTTACAATCGTCCAAAAACAAGTTCAATAAGTATGGACTTTATCTTAGTAATTTCCCCTTCGTGCATTGCATGATTGTTGTTATCACTCTTCTTGGTGCTTCCTCTTTGTGACACTTCCTTAACAATTTGTGTGCCATTAAATTTGTTTCCAGCCTTGTCATAGGTTCATTGATCCTATTGATTATAATTCCATAGGTCCCTCTCACTATTCCATGTGTATTCTTCATATCCTTTGTTAGGGTATTCTCCTTAGTTTTATCATCTAGATATTGCTCAGGCTTTTCACCATCTATGGGAAGACCTGTTATTTTTGCAATCAGATGAACATCGATCGATATTGGCCTATCCAGCCACAAAATTCCCCCATGTACTAATGCCAACAATTGTTTGACGCGGTTATTCACATCCTTGCCTCATCAAAAGTGTGGGATCTCCAGTAATTTCCTTATCTATGTGTTGTATAATCATGTTATCCATTTTTTTGGTTCAATTATTGGAACTCCAAATGCACTAATCCCTTTTCTCTCCATATATACCTATGGCTCAAATTCTTAGAATTTATCTCTATCTTCTACGCCATGATCAACATACCTCAATTTTTCTACATATCCTAATATGTTAGGAATAATTTTCACTCCTTCTGATATGTGCAGTAGTACTATTGTGACTTCGTCCAATTTGCGCGGAAACCTTTGCACAGTTTGTTTCCCCTTTCTCTTTCCCTTAGTGGTGGATGGCCCTACTTCCTGGTGTGAATCCTCTTATGTTTCTGCATTTGATACTTTTTCACCTATAGTATCTTCCACTTTCACTTGTTCCTCTTTCTGCAGCGTTATCTCTGTGACCAGTTTCTGGATTGGTTTGGCATCTGCCCTATGATTGTCTGATTCTATTCTTTCATCATATGCCCTGTTTGTCTGATGCAGTGCTCCCATACCCAACTATTGTGTGGGATTTTTTCCTTCGGTAGGGTTTTCTTCTTCAGTCCTTGGATCCACATCCATTGTTTATGTTACTTTATCTTTCTCTTCAATGGGTGTGGGTCTCACTAGTTCAAGTGATGGAATTTGATCCACTTCTACAAATCATGTTTGTTCACTAGGGTTTTACACTTCTGGTAGTTTCTCTTATGATGATATGGTGTTGTTGTAAGTTCTTCTAGACATTTTATTGGGTGCTCAAACCTTAGCTGGCGCCATACTACAAATTCTTGACCCTACTGCTCTGAATCATTGTTGAAAACTCTTGGGATGCCTAGTCGCTCTGTGTATTTACTTGAATTTCTGTCTTTATCTCTCGTCTACTCAAAATCACAATGAGGCTTACCTTTCAATTTTCCTGCTTTTATAGTGCCTGTCATAAATGCTCTGACATATCCCACTTTTCCAGTCATCATATTTCTTTTTCCAATTGTTCTCTGTCCCATCGTGTTATGTTTTTTGTCTAGTCATATTTTTATGTCGCCCAGTGTCTTCATGTTCTTTCATACCTCTTTCTAGCTTCTACTACACATTGTATCCTTCAACTATATGTCTACCACATATCCATCTACCTACTTCTTTTTGGATTTTTCTCATTTTTCTACTGTTTTTTTCTTTTAACTCCTACTATATACAACATGTACAAGTCTAACTTATGCACTACAACTATCGAGAGTTGGTAGGTCAGTTGTCCCTATACAATTTCAGTTGAATACCTTTCACCAAACCTTGCAGTTCCTTTCCTGATAAATCCTGCAGCTACACAACACCTCCATTTGTGATAGACTTTATGTCATATGGTCCTAGCCAATGCATTCTAAGCTTCCTTGGGTTCTGCAAATATTTACTTTCATTGAGGAGAACCAGATCTCCTTCCTTAAATTTATTCTTCTTAATATGTTTGTCATGCCAAGCTTTGTCCGTTGCTTTCTGTACTTTCTGATGAAAACCAACTATAATTTCATATTCTTCCAATTCCATAAGTTGAGCCAATATTTCTTGTGTTACACCTCTTTCTATCATGTTTGTAATAGCTACAATGCACAAACTAGGTATCAACTACTCCAAGAGAACTATTGCTTCATGTCCATACACCAATTTTAAGGGTGTCTATCATGTTAACTTCTTACATGTAGTTCTGTAAGCCCATAATATTGTTGGTACCTTCAAATCCTAGTCATCCTTGTTTACATTATAAATCTTGGTTAAGGCATTCTCCAATATCTTGTTAAATGCTTCCACTGTTCCATTATACTGAGGGTGGTAAGGATTTATCTTTTGATGATGTATCTAAATTCTTCAAGAATTACCTGGATTGTACTATTAATGAAATGATTCCCCTGATCACTCATCAAAATTCTATGGAATCCAAATCTTGTAACTACATGTTCAAATAAGAAGTGTGTTGCAATATTTGTGATGCATTCTTTCATTGTTACTGCCTTAGCCCATCTGGTTAAATAATTTGTCATTGTAATTATATACCTTGCTCTTGATATTTTGGATGGTGGATTAATAACACCTACAAAGTCAATTTCCCACTTGTCAAACACTTTCAAAGTTACTTGAGGTCTCAGTGGAATCTCATCCCTCCTGGATGGTTTTCCAACCCTCTGACAAACATCACAATCCTGGGCAAAATCCTTTGCATCTTTATGAACTGTTGGCCACCATAATCATGCATGCAATATATTATGCGCAAAATCTTTCCCTCCATAATTTCCTCCAGTTATTCCTTCATGTGCTTCTGCCAAAATGATAGGTCACTTATGCTCCATTACACATCTCCTGAAAATGTTTTCTGCACCAATTTTATACAAATGCATTGCAATCAGTTGGTAGTCTGTAGCTCTAACCACCAAATTCATTTTCTACACAGTATTAAATTCCTTTGGGACAAATCATGTACGCAAAAACTCAATAATGTGAGCAAAATAATCATTAGAAATATGTACTAAAAAGAGTTAAGCATTAGGAAAGTTATCTTCCAAACTATTGGTTCCTCTCCATTGGTTATCCTTGACAGATGATCTGGCCCTGCATTTAATCTTCCAGGTTTCACAACAAATTCAAATTCAAACTCCTTGAATAACAACAACCATATGCATATTCTTCCCCCCAACATTGGCTTATTCACTAAATATATAAGAGAAAAGTGATATGTAAACATCTTAAAAAAATTTCCTAATAGAAAATGTATGAACTTCCGTAATGCATACACCATAGCTAACCCTTCTCTTTCTGTAGTGTTGTAATTCTGCTCTAAATCTGGCAGCTTCCTTCTTGTAAATCTTATAGGGTGATCTATATCACCTTCCCTAGTTGTGTCAGTACTTCTCCAAGTGCTATTGAAGATGCATCCACATGCAAATGAAACTCTTTGGACCAATCTGGAAACACTAAAATTGGTGTTGTTACCATCTTCTATTTCAAGATATCTAAACTCTGTCGGCATGCATCATTCCATTGATACTTGATGTCCTTCTTCAACAACTTCTCCATCGATGCAGTAAAATATGCATGTCCCCTTATAAATTTCCTATAGTAACATGTATGACCAATTGTGTATTTTAATTGGTGCACTAACTTAGGTGGTGGTAATTTAACGATGACAACAATCTTTGCAGGATCAACCAGCAAACCATGTTTACACACCACATGCCCTATAAAAATCCCAAAGGTGCGCTGAAAAATGCATTTCTTAATGTTCAATGAGATCTAACACTGTCTAGACCTGTCTAACATATATCTCAACACTTCAACATGATTCTTTAATAAGATAAACATTATCCAATCATCCAAGTAAACCTCCAAAAACTTATGTATGAAATCCTTAAATGTTGCTACTACTACTCTTGAAAAAATTGTAGGTGCATTCTTCAATCCAAAAGGCATGATTGTATATTGATATGATCCCCATTTTGTAGAAAATTTAGTCTTATGTCTATCCTTTGGTGCTATCATGATCTGTTGATACCCTAAAAAACCATCAGTAAATGAATATGCTTCTTGACCTCCTACATTCTCCAATACTTCATATGTAAATGGGGTAGGGAAAGGATCATGTAAACATGAATCATGCAACTTCCTCAAGTAAACATAGATCATGATTCCCCCTTGCTTCTTTTCCTGCACTACCACAGGACTAATCCATTATGATTCTTCAACAAGTTCTATAACACCAACTTCTAGCATCTTATCAATTTTTGCCTTCACTTTATGCTTGTACACTAGACTCAATCTGTAAGGTCTTTATTTGATTGGTCTAGCATCTAGTCTCAAAGGGATCTTAATCTCTCCAAGTTCCCATGCTACCCATTTCATCTATGAAAACATCATTGGAAACAAGTCCTTATACTCTCACAATAACTTTGTTATACTTTCTACTGTCTAGTTGTCCCAATAATCAACGCTGCTTGCAATCTTCAGACTTTCCTTTGTTCCAATGTTAACCTTCTTGATCTTCAATGGTGCAGCATAATCTTATGAATATAATTTGGGTCCCTCTACTTAGTACTTAGTTTTCTCCTTCTACTTTTGTGATGTTTATATAGCGAGGTTTATCTTCTAATGAATCCTCTTCTACGACGTGGTAACAATGAAACAATTGTCTGAAAGAATTTATATTCTGATTTTGATAAGCTGTGACAATATCAAATTCCTATGCTTCAAATATCCTATCTCTTACCACTTGCATTTTTGTATCCACCATAGGATTCTCATGCTCGAATGTAAAGGTAATGACGAAATTATGTTGCATTTCCTCCCAATTGGAAGTTCCTCTGCATAGTTCCAACTATGTGTACCAGTTCTTCAGGATCCCTTCTAGTGTGTGAATCAAATGATGTGGCCATTATTCTAATGGTACCAATCTCCATTGGACCATGCACGTGTCTATGTGTTCTATGGGTTTTCCAATCCCATCATACTTCTTCAAATATATGTTTTCCTTCTTTGCGCCAAATATAATGTGCAGTAACCTCTTGCATTGATACCAAATTTTAATATTCTCCTTATGCTCACCCCACCAACGGGAAGTTGTTGCTTTCAAATCCATGTATAAAACTAATAGCCTTTGATTCTCCAAATTTTCTAATTCAAACTTTGCTAAAAATTCTTCTAAATTATTCTGACCATAAAAAGTGGGAGGCTCTCTTACCTCTGATCCAATCCATCACAGCGTGCACGTCATTCTGGCACATCTTCTGGTCGATAATTCATGTAATCATTGTTGACAGTTTTGTAGTCTTGTGTCAGAGTCTGAAGCAAAAGAACTAATACTCCTCCAACTCAACATTCCATATGTATTTATGTACAACTGATTCACCTCATTTTAAATGAATTTTTCCATCGCAGGTTTAATGTATCTTCCACCTTATGATGGATCTAAGGGTGAAATAAATATGTACTCTCTAGATTCAAAGATCATCTTCCTGGTCTTCAAATTAATAGTAGCATGATTATAAAAGGCTCAATCTAGTCCCAACGGTATTGGATAAAGTTGAGTGTTATCTACTATGTCAATCACTTCAAAGTATGCCATGGTGCATACACCATCTATATCTACCGGTATCCCCTTCAATATACAGATTGGAAATACTCTATACTTATTTTCTAGCCTCAACTGAATAGGTGAGTATCCTAATGTAGGTTCTCCCATAGCTTCCCATGTCTTCTTAGGAAACACATTAACTTCAGACCCCAAATCTAGTATGATATCCCCCATATTGAAATCTCCAATGTTTGCATTCAATCTAAATTCCCTACGTGTCCTTATATTCTTACGAACCCAACGGACTCTCTTATGTTCTAATTTCAACTCTTCTCCATAATTACACTTTTCTAACATACTTTGTAACACTTTTAAAGATGTCTTATCATTTAGCAACTTTAAATATGACCCCAAAAAATTTCTAAGATTACTTACTTGTCCCGAAGTCTTCTCTCTATTGGTATGATCAAATAACTGGGGCATGTCATAGAATGTTACATCATATACTGGCTTAGTTCCTGAAGTGGACGCAATATTCTCTTTCAAAATATCTTGTTTAGTCTTCTTGAAGGTTTCCTTCTCCTTGCATGCATCAAAATTTTGTTATGGTGCTGCATTCCTCCTTACCCATTGGTGTAGATCATGGTTTTTCTTTGTTGCATCATCTCTTGTCTTGGATCCACCTCTAATCACTATATTGATCTTCTTCCCATCATCTTCCCTAGTTTCCACAGTAATCCATTCCACATTCTAATTATTTTGGTTCCTTTTTTCCTGTATCTTTACCAAAAGTGTCGGACAGTCTTCTATATCATGGTCTGCTACACGACAATACATACATGTCGCAGGTGGAAATGGAAAATATCTTGCATAGTGTCCAAGTTTATGACAATTATGACAAGCTATTGGTCCTCCACCTCCAAATCCTCTTTCTCCGCAGCTTCCTCATATGTAGCCTCCTATGTTACCCTAATTATCTCTGCGCAGTGTATTATACTAAGGTTCCTGATTATACTGTGGTTTCACATTATTATATTGTGGTGGTCCAAATTGTTGTGTGTTATTATACTATAGTGGTGTTGCAAATTGCTCCATAGGTTGTCTTCTCATCATTTCAACATGCACCCTATATGCATTTGAAGTCCTCTCCTTCATTATCTCCAAATTTCTACAATCCTTGTCTTCATGTCCAACTAACTTGCAAAAATTACAAAATGTAGTCTTGGGTATTGTCTGATACTTTTGCATCATAGGACAATGATAAGGTTCATGTCCATGTGTTCTGCATATCTCACACCATGGCCCTTGTGGCGGTAAAGGATTCATCATTCCTTCTCCCAAGTACTACACATAAGCAAGGATGATTTTAAGGATGGAAATTTATATTAAAATGTAGAAACATGGGCTAATCTTACTAGTCCTTAATATGAAAAATATAAAATGTTTGGCAATAGTTTTATAAAAATATTCAAATTTCTAAGGATTTTATATAGTTTCTATAAAATTTTGGCGATTTTTAAGGTAAAATAATTTCATTCTATGGAATTTGGGCGAATTGTTTTTAGAAAAAATGGAATTTGGCGAATCATTTTTGGGTAAAACCATGGAAAATTAGCCCATTTGCGAAATTTATCCCCTAAAATCATCTATGCACATAAGTTGGGCACTCATTCTTATGATGTCCTTATGTTCTACATAATTTACACCAAATTGCTTCCCTCTTCTCCTTTCCTTTATTCTGATTCAACTGGAATGTAAGGTTCTTCAGATCTACTCTTAGCACTTTTACAACTGGATCTGTATAATTATACTGATTTTCCTCTAACTATAATGCTTCTTGAAGAGCCTTGGCCTAACTCTGGAATTTTTGTTGCCTCAATGGATACTTCAAATGTGTCAATAAAGAGTTAACAAAAGAATGTATATGTTTCATATCTATAATAGGGTACTTCAACTTACCTTTCATCCTCTTGAAATTCTTATCAATCTCCCACACTTACTCACCTGGATTTTGCTTGATCTATATCATCTCATTCATGAACAGATCCTCCGAGCTCGGTCACTGAAATTCATTTATTAATTGCTTCTTCACATGTGTGACGGTTGTAGGTTCTCCCATTGGATTATTTACTACGAGACCCATATACCAATCCAGTGCATGATATGTGAATGTGATTTCCAACTGTGCAACCTTTCTATCTTCATTTGTAATCTTCTTGGATGCCCAAATCTTCTCACGGATAAACAAATGCTTCTCTGGGTCCTCTGACTCTTCTCCATGAAACTCAGGTAACCTAATAGCTAGATCTTGTCCTTCCATTGTGAATTTTTTTGTACTATCACCTCCGTGCAATGTAGATACTTGACTACTACTAGTTGAAATACTTCCAGTTGAATTAGACCCTCATCCTAAAATCCTTCTACCACTAATCACTTGTTTTCTAACCGGTTCTTTTTCTCCATATGGCTTAGTCGCACATGGGGTTGTGGGTTCCGCACTAATTCTGATATGGAATGGAGAACCTTCTTCTACACTGGACCCTCAACCTCTGGTTTTCCTCTCATATGTGATGCAAAGTATATCCTCAATATTCCCTGTAGCATGAATATCCTCTACCTCTTCCTCATCACTATCCAAGCCCTCTCGCTCGACTACTGCTCTCTTCTTACTATTAATATTATATTGGTATGGTTATCCGTTGCACTTCACTCCTTTTCTCAATATCTCCCTGGTATGTTCCCCATCCATCATGATGGGGTCCATTACTTCCTTCTTTTAACCTCTCTCCAAATCCCTCTCCATATCTCAGATCTTCCTTAGTGCTTCCCCCAATCTCCTCATGCACGCAAAGTGATCTAGTTGTCTGACTCCATGATCATTACGCCTTTATCATGAAATAAAATATTATTCGGTGTGTAAAGTGACCTTATGTACCTTCCTCTTGGTCCCTTCAATAACTCCTACTTTGCAGCGGTATATAACTTTTTTGTATCGACTGCAAACTCCGTAATAAACCCTTCAATAATATTGTCTAACCAGAAATATACTGCATGTGTGAATTTATTATTGACTCGTTCCAACTGCACAATGTTCTCAGTATTCAACTCTAGTGATCTAATTCGATTAGTGGGAAGATTATCCTTCAACCTCAATATCCACTCTTGCAAAAAATCTAGGAAATAACAGAAAAATGACTCATGCAAATTAGTAAGCACATGCATGTCCAAATATTGGCGTGCTCTATACCTGGAACTTATGCTATCTTTCTGCACAAACTCAAGTTGCTTTGTCTCCAACCATATTTCAATCTCCTGCTTAGTAGGATTCCATGCCCTGAACATCCCTTTCTACCATTCCATTCTCTTTATTGTCTTCATCAAACCCATTCCAAGTTGTTCTTGTAAGTTCCAAACGAAAACATAACCATTTGTTGGATGTATGGGCTAACCTAGGTTCTACCTTAGTTCTCCAACAAAACCCTAGAAACCATCGGCCCCTCTGGTAAACCAGCGAGAAGCACTATGCATAGAGTGCACAATGCAGTCTCACTCGAGATGGCTTATGGGTGATTGTAGGACCCAAATGTCTACAATCATGGAAGGGATGTTGCTCATGAGGATGTTAGTTATACTATTATTCTACTTCAACACTCATCAGATTTACAATGCTATCATTCAAATCTACCATTCATTTAACTTTAAACACTCATTCTGCATAATTATTCTAGTGCACACTATAAATTAACCCTAACAAATTAATTCATTCATCATAAAGTAAATAAACACATAAATAAAAAATTCCACACATTTACACAGTATTCCACACTTAAAGAACAAATTATGCTTCTTATTACTCTTCATCAAAGTTATGTGTTGTGCACATTACATCAAAAGTGCTTTTGGAATGCACAAATATGTGTGAGGCAGACCAGTGTCACGCCAAGATCCATAGCTTGCGACTTGACCCTCAGTTATAATCCATCTGAATCCACCTGTAACATCCCGCTCTGGCACACTGAGACCACTTATTATTTGAGGACACTTGCTCGCGAGCGATCTGGACCCTTTTTATGTTAGACCTATGATATTCGATTATGATGTGATTGACAGATTACATGATGTGTCCCTATTTGATGTAGACAGGTGCTATTGACTCAGTTGGATTGAGTGTGCAGGGTTTTTGACCTTGAGGATGCCGAGGCATCGGTAGAAC
>ML787706.1:245518-261502 GCA_009831015.1 Picea engelmannii | reverse complement strand
GACTAGCCTTACCTAATTCTTTGAGGCGTATGCACGATGTTTTTCATGTATCTGTTTTGAGACATTATATTAGTGATCCTACACATGTGATTGACCTGAGTTCCTTGCAGGTATCGGACGAGGGAGTGCTCATGGCTGAGCCAATCCGCATCTTAGATCATCGCGTTTGACAGTTATGACGTCAAACAGTAGATCAGGTCAAGGTCCAGTGGGACAGTTATAGTCCACACTCGGCGACCTGGGAGGACGCAGATGATATGCGTCAGCAGTTTCCATTTTTGTTTGATGGATAGACTTATGATACTATGATACTTTATTTTTGCATGTATACTAAGAAACTTCGGGACGAAGTTTAGACCAAGAGGGGGTGTATGTAACATCCCACTCTGGCGCACTGAGACCACTGATTATTTGAGGACACTTGCTCGCAAGTGATCTGGACCCCTTTTGACATTAGACCTATTATATTTGATTATGATGTGATTGACAGATGAAATGATGTGTTACTATTTGATTAGACGGGTGCTATTGACTCAGTTTGATTGAGTGTGCAGGGTTTTTGACCTTGAGGATGCAGAGGCATCGGTAGATCCCCCTTGGACTCCGGACTGAGTCAGGGAGTGTGCTTTTGCGTTAATGTGTTTACTATGATGTTTTATTTGATTGATGATTTGATGTGGACATTTCTGACATGGTTATTGGTGATGCAGGCTGACGATAACTTGCCGAATTGACTCACATATGGAGTAAAGGGGCCGCACACAATTGCAGAGAGGTTGAGGGAGACGGGTGGACAGCAGCCCTGCCACCGCCTGCTAGCACTCCCGCCGTGGCTCAAACTGGAGGTTAACGATTACCTAGTTCGAGAGGACCCACGATGCCGTGAGGGCCAACTGCGAAAGTCGCTCACGATGATTCTAAGGGGCGCGCAATAAGGCAGGGGCCTTATTCCTTAGAGCCCTTAGTCTCCTACTAGTTCACCTAGCGGATTTTTGACTCCAGGGGTTATAGAGGTCTACCAATCAGTCAGTCGGCGAGTGGCACCCTTGGAGCATGTGGTGCATCCTGAAGGGCACTTCGCCAAAAGAAAGTCCAAAGGCGAGTGGCACCCTTGGCGCACGTGGTGCGACCTGAAGGGCACGTCGCGGTAAAGGTGGTTTATGGAATCATCCTAATTTAGCCCTAAGTCTTCAGTACCTGAATAAAACCTTAAGCGTTACCCTTAGCCAGTTGTCGCCTAGCTCAGACTCTAAACCCTAAGCCTAAGACCTTCTAGAAACCGGGGGGGGGATTTTAGTGTGGCCTTAACAATTGAAAATTAAAAAAAAAAAGGAATGAAAACAAAAACTCAGACCGTCGCCCTCTCTTTATCCGTGTCTACTTAACTAAACTATCCTCCTTGCCTTGATCTTCCAGTATCCATCTTCCTTTACTTGTGCAATTCACTTTTTCTAAATCGCCAGCCCTCCCCGTAAATCTTCTTTATTCATTTTTAAAACATTACTTTTTCCCTATTGTTTCGCCATTGCCTCAATCTCTCTTAAATCCTAATTATACCAANCGCAGACCGTCGCCCTCTCTTTATCCGTGTCTACTTAACTACACTATCCTCCTCGCCTTGATCTTCCAGTATCCATCTTCCTTTACATGTGCAGTTCACTTTCTCTAAATCGCCAGCCCTCCCCGTAAATCTTCTTTATTCATTTTGTAAAACATTACTTTTTCCCTACTGTTTCGCCGTCGCCTCAATCTCTCTTTAATCCTAATTATACCAATATATTAATGGTAGTTAAATAATGAATGCGAGCTTCCAAAAAAAAAATAAAAAAATAAAAAAATATATATATATAAAAATGAAAATGAAAATATAAATATAGGTATATTTATTTTATAAACCTATTATAAACAAATGAAGTTGAGCATATGAATTATAAACAAATTGTAAAAGTTATTTTTATATTATAAACCAATTAAAACCAAAAAGGTGATGAGCGCACATACCCTTAAATTTTTAAAAAAGGGGAAAAATAAAAATGAAATATATAAACGAATTAAATTAAAAAGATAATGAAGAAAGTCAAAAAGGGGGGGAAAAACCTAAGTAAAGGAGAATTAGGGTTTGAGGGGATAAGGAGAGAGGAGAGGGGAAAGGAAAAAGGGGGGGCCTTTTGGGGTTTTTGGGGGGGGATATTGGATGGCTGGGGAAGAGAAGGAGACTGACTGATTGCTGGTAGGAGTTGGGAATCCTCAGCAGACGTGAGTGGTAGCTCAGCCTTTGAGGCGAGCTGAGGAGCTAGTTTCTCTCTGGTTGTGTGTGGCCCCTTTGCGGCTCGAGGGGCTGAGGGGGAAGAAGAGTACCCCTAGCGTTTGGCTGGGAGGTACCAGTGAGCTCATGGAGGTCGGCAAGCAGGAGCTGGAGCAGCAGGAGCACCAAGGAGCACGCGGGACTTCATCAAGAACAGGCGAACAGGCTAAGGTAAGTTTTCTGTCTTGATTGAATGATAGATGGTTCCTTATTCTGGACTGTGTAATTAGTTGTTAATATGCTGGACGGTGTCAAATAGTTGTTGATCGTTCTGGACAGTGTAAAATGGCTTTGGTTTCTGATTCTGGATTGAGTAAATTCTTACTATTATATGGGACTTTGTAAATTCTTTTTATTCATTCCTTGTTTCGGAATTACATTGAATCTGTCCCTGCAATAGGGTATCTGGGTATGCGGTTGTATGGCTACTGTGATTTTTGTCGGGAAAATTTTGGTGGGGTAGTTGTCCTGAAACCTTCGTTCTGGCATGAGGTCTTGGGCGGAGGTTGTATCTCTGCAACTTGATGGTCATTATATCTTCTGCGTTGGAATTACCTTTCTCTACGTTTCTTGATTTTAAACCTCTGCATTTGGTTGGGAGGACGCCCCTGGTCTCCCTCTTGGCTCTCTGCAAATTCCTAGGTTCCATCCCGCTGAAGGAAAACCACGTTTTCGTCCACCCAACCTGTGCTCAGTTTAATTCCCTGTTGGGTGATTGCTCCCTGAGTCGATTTCATGTGCTGCATAGCGGTGGACACCCCCACGTTATCCTAACCATCGGAGTTCTACTTTCAAGATGCCACCCCTTCGTTCTTGATAAAACTTTTCTCTTCGTACTGCCATATCCCTGCTCTGTCGTTGTGCTGTCACCTTTTGGATTAGCGCGTTCACTTCGGATCAAAAGGGGCGTGGGTTCGAATTTCACTGTGGTCGGTTTGCCTTGTTGAAGGCACGCTCTGTGCGACCCATTACTTTGTTGATGCCCTTCGTGGTGTTTCCTCGGCGAGTTGGAGAGTTTTCCCTCACGGATCTCGTCCCCTCTTTTTCCTCTGCATGTGATGGGGTTCCCTGCGTACTGGGGAAGAACCCGTGCGTTCCAACCACTCCGTTCGGTGCAAAAGAAAGCCCTAGACATGAAACGGTTGTTCTCTAATTCCCTCACCGAGTAGTCGGTAGTCGGTATTTCACACACACGGGTTCCCTCCGGGTCACCTTCTCCATTCTCTCTGACTCGGCAATTCACACGTTTGCATTCAATTGACTGGGTCCTTCCCAGTAGCATCGCTAATTCTCTAGAGGGTCAAATGATATGCGGACTTCACGCCTCTTGCAGAACTATCGAAAATTCCGTCTCAGCTATAAATTGCATTCCAGGGTCGCCTTGAGCAGAAAATCGAGATTTAGATTGCATAGTTTCTTTATTTCGCTTGGTTGGGCCTGGGTTAAAGCCACACAAATCGATACAGGTTTGACAGCGGAATTCTTTTTCCCTTTCTCCGTTACAGGTGCAGCGGACGTAGATTAGGTTAAATCTGTTCGTATAAAATGCTATGGTTAAGTTGATAATATTGTAATTGGGAGTCAATAGTTATGGTGGGTAATGTTTATAATAAAAACGATGCTGATTGGGAGCTTGCAGCCACTTGTTAAAATTCTATGACTACCATCGATAAATCCAGGTGGAGGGCCTGTGGCTCTTTAGCTCACGCGTGAGTCCATTAGGGCGGACTATCCGTAATCACCGTTATTCAATTTCCACCAGTTGCTTTATCTTTTAAAAAGGGAGGTAGTATGTTGTTGGCGAAGACCTGAGCTGGCTAACCCTAATACATTAGTTATTAGCGTGAGGATTTAATGATAGCGTGAGGATTTAATGATAGTGTGAGGATAGCATGAGGTTTGCTAGTTGGTTGGCGTAATGTCAGGAGGCCAGGTTATTTGCGCCTTGGGCAGTGTAATGGTTCGATTATCGGTGAACTCAATTGCTCTGCTGCCGCGCCCTCCCCTACCGTTAAGTCCTTGACCGAGAAAACGTTGGATGCCGCGCTCTCCTTCAATAGCGTATCCTCCATTCGTCGGCGTGCTGCAGCCTGGGTTCGGCCTTCTCCACCGTTCTTTTTCCCAAAAGAAACCCCTTTAGTGCCTTACCTCCTGATTGCCACGTAAGGGTACGGAACCACAGGGATCTTTGCCCCCGATTGTCTACTGGCAGCTGGAAAACGGGATGATGTCCGGATGATTAGAGTCCAACGCACTTACAAGACGGTGGCCCTTCTTTTACTAATTTATTGTAATATTAACCACTGAGATATATAAACCTAATTATAAACCTGATATATATAAAAACGACTGGCTGTGAGTTTACATAATCTCTTTTCCAAGGTGTTATCCTTTAAATATTGTTAATAATTATAATGACCTTTTCATATTCTCATTCTAAATGTGTTATCTTTTTAAATTTGGCCCTTTAATTATTGTTAATAACTATACTATCCTTTTCATATTCTCATTCTAAATGTGTTATCTTTTTAAATTTGGCCCTTTAATTATTGTTAATAACTATACTGTCCTTTTCATTTTCTCCTTCTAAATGTGTTATCTTTTTAAATTCGGCCTTTTAAATATTGTTAATAATTATAATGACCTTTTCATATTCTCATTCTAAATGTGTTATCTTTTTAAATTTGCCCCTTTTAATATTGTTAATAATTATAATGACCTTTTCATATTCTCATTCTAAATGTGTTATCTTTTTAAATTTGGCCCTTTTAACTATTGTGAATAATTATAATGACCTTTTCATATTCTCATTCTAAATGTGTTATCTTTTTAAATTTGGCCTTTTAAATATTGTTAATATTCACAATGTCCTTCTTATTATTGGGAGTGTTAAATATGGTCATTCTAATTACTGTTTATTGGTACATCAGTGAAATAGTCTTGGAATTTGTGAATGTTGTGGGCCCATAAGTGAGTACAGTAAGAGCCTTGTTTTCCAATCTAATACAGAGGGTAACTTTAGTATAGATGACATGTAATAGAATGTCATTGTTTTTCTAATTGCAAAGTCATTGAATTATAGGTGGGGTCATTATAAAATTTAGAGTAAGTTGGGTAAAGGTACGGTCATTGGAACTTACAAGGAAATGTAAGGGTAGAGTTGGATAACCTATAGGTAGGGTGGCTATGTTCTATTTAAGGGCAACTAGGGTCTTAAAAGGGAATGACCTGGCACCTTATCTTACGCTATGGAATTTATGGTTGCTAATGTCCTAAATGTAAGGCTCGGAAACTAAGTGCCATAACTTATTGGGGTTTAGTAAATGGGAATGTACTATCAATTAAAGTAGCTTGGTAATGGATGGCATTTAATCGGGATGGCTATTAAATAAATTTACAATTTACTCATAATAAAACTAGCGTCCAAGTTATGGCAATCATGGTAAGAATCGGGTAGTTTCAATGGAAGGGATTATGGTTAGGTTGATTTTAGGATGTACCTCAGTGTGGTCATTAGGAAAGGTTAATGTAGCCGTATTTTCTGGAGGTCCCCTATTGATGAAGGTGTCTGTTAATGCGCAAGGTCAAGGTGATATAATTTAATGCGTTTATTAGTCCTTGATAACAAATTGTTATGTTTTTGGTTAAGGATGAACTTATACGTTGACTTGTTCTTGAATTAAGCACAATAGAATTAATCTGAGCTCATAACGAAAGGGTGTTGTTCTTAAAATTTAGGTGGTACTGGATGGGTAAACCTCCCGTGATCTTGGTCTTTTTGTGTCGAGTGGCGACGTAGAGTCTAGAGTGTCGGTTCTTCTACACGCGCGCACATACCGAAAAAAAANCAGATTTGTTGACGTAACGAGGCAGGGGTGTTACACCACCTTAGCTCCTCATCTATTCATCCCAAAACTGATACTGAGACTCAAAAAGGTATTACAAACTCAAAACTGAACTCAACTTCACCAAAAAAACTAGATCAAGTCCTCCTCTATCTACCTTGTACATCATATATTTATACTACCAAAAGTGGGTAAAAACACATTACATCATAACCAAAACCCTAACCCTAGTGGATTAGGCTTGTCCACATAATAACTTCATTTGTGTGGTTGGTCTCTGATCCAACCATTCCTCGCTTTGACTCTGGACTTATTTCCCTTAATTCCTTACGCTTTTCTTTCCTTGTCTTATGTCGCACTGCTTTCCCTTATTTCCTGTCATGCACTTCAATTGTCTTCCAAAACTGTTGTGATGTTCCCCAAAATAGGTTGCTCCAACATTGTGCAATATTTAATATGGGTGCACTTGTCAAATTACTTTTCAACTGTTGAAAACTTTCTTCACATTTTGAAGTCCACTCAAATTTCACTCCTTTCTTTGCAATGAAGTGATTGGCCTTGTAATATTTTAAAACCCCTTTATGAATCTTTGGTAATAACCAACAAGAACCATAAATGACCTGACTTCCATCTCATTTCTTGGCATTGGCCACCCTTTAGTGGCCTTTATTTTCTCAGGATCAACTGTTATCCCATCTGCTGAAATAATATGCCCCAAGTAATGGATCTTCTTTTGATAAAATATGCACTTACTTAGATTGGAATACAATTTATGATCCCTTAAAACCTTTAGTACTATTCTCAAATGCTCCTCATGCTCCTCTTCAAACTTAGAGTAGATGAGAATATCATCTAAGAAAACAATTACAAATTTGTCCAAGTACTCTATGAACACTCGATTCATTAGACACATAAAAACAAATAGGGAATTTTATAGTCCAAATGGCACTAACGTGGATTCATAATTCCCATACCTTGTTCTAAACGCTGTTTTGTTGATATATTCTTCTTTTATCCTCACTTGATGATAGTTGGATCTCAAGTCAATCTTGGAAAAGTTTCTCACACCTTTTAGTTGATCAAATAAATCATCAATCCTTGGAAAGGGGCATTTGTTCTTTATAGTGTCCTTATTCATCCGTCTAAAATCCATACACATCCTTAACCTTCCATATTTCTTCTTCACAAAAATAATTGGGGCTCCCCAAGGTGACACACTTGGGCATATGTACCCCTCCTTAAAATATTCTTCTAGTTGCATATGCAACTCTTTCAATTCTAGTGTACCCATTCTGCAAGGTGTCTTGGACACTAGGGAAACACCTGGCACCAAATCAATAGAGACATAAATGTCTCTCTTTGGTGGAATCCCTAGGACTTCCTAAAAAACATCTGCAAAATCTATCAAGTCTGAATGGTCTTCGAGATAGACCAATTTATCTCTATATATCTCTTTCATATGGGATACAAAAAATTGACATCCTTTGTTGAAACTCGTTTTCATTTGCATGGCTGAAATTTATCTAATAGTTACATCTCTTGGAATTTCCTTGAATCTTTCCTTGCTACCCTTTCTCATCAAGACAAGTTATTGTCTTGTTGTAAAAATCTAGGAAAACATGGTGTTTTTTCCAACCAATCGATGCCAATTAGACAGTCATATGAACCTAGAGGTATAATGTTCACATCTACCTTTGTGTTGAGCCCATTCATGTCTATTAGGCAATATTTAAACAACTCGTTGATATTTCTCTTAGCCCCCATGGATAACTGAACTAACCAATATTTCTTATGCTTACTCCTTTGCAAATGAAACCTTTCAATAATATTATAGTTTAAGTAATTTTGAATAGCTCCAAAATCGATTAAAATTTCTATGGGATGGTTATCAATGTTACCTTCCACCTCAATCATGGGGGATTGATACTTTGCTTGCTTGTTTTCCAAGGCTGCATAAATCCTTGGCATGATTCCTCCCATATCTTCCATTGTTTCAGCCTCCTGAATGTTTTGAATAGTTCTCATTATTTCTTCTTTGTGAGGGAATTCTCTATATAAGTGATTCCCCTCACATCCCTAACATTGTATAGGTTTCTTCCTTGAAATTTTCCCAAAAGAATGTGCTATCTTGTTTTCATTTTGGGCTTACTGGCCTTGTTGATTTGTTTAATATTTACTCTTGAAAAAGGGTGGCTTAAAACCTTTCTACCTTTTTTCCCTCTTTCCTTTCATCTTTTCATTCCAAGTCTTTTGAAATATTGGCCTCCCTCTGCTTTACTCATAGAGATTCCTTTCTCTCCTTATGGTCTCCTCCAAATTTTTGGGGTTATCATATTGTATCTTGTCACTGTAGGAGGGTAACCCACTCAAAAACCTTTAGATTTTGATTTTCTCATCCTTTATGAATTCATCATACTTCAACAATTCAAAGAGCCTCTTTTCATATTTTTCCATGGACATGCTTCCCAACTTGAGTTCAAAGAAATCTTTCATATTCCTCTCATAGTAATGCTTAGACAAATATTTCTCTTGGAAATGTCCATCGAAATTCTTCCATGAGACCCTCTTCTTGTCAAGATGCTTGGATTTCCTAAACCAATCCCACCAAATGGTTTCCTTTCCTTGCAAGTGGTAGGTTATAATTATTTTTTCTACCTTGGAGGGATAATCATGTGGCTGGAAATATTTCTTCATTTCCAACAGCCATGTCTCGGCCTCTTATGCTCACCATTGAAAGTCAATGGCTTGATATTCATGAGTTCACCTTGCAATATGTCTCCCTCGAGCATTTTTCTTTATCTCCTAATAGGGGACACACTTGGGATGATCCCTAGCCCTAAACTATCATGAGATATCCTAGTGGATTGCTCTGACGAATGATGGTGCCTAATTCTTCTCCTTGACTACCTATCATTCTCATTTCCATCCCTTCTGCTACGAGATTTGAATGTTGTCACTTGTCTAGCATTATCTTCAGGATTTGTGACAGAGTCTTTTTTTATCTTGCTTCTACAACATGTTCAAGCTTTGAAGTATCTCTTCCCAATATTTCATATTCTTTTCATTATCAACTATATAGCTCTGCACTTCTCTATGCAAGCTTCTCATAGTTACAAGATCTTTCTTGTCTCTTCTTCCATTTGACTCAGTTTCAACATTCCCATTGCTGACATGCAAACCTTAGAACTCTTCCTCATGACTATAGGATGCTTGGGCATATTCCTTTTTTATGGTTCTCATGTAGGAACCAAACTTCTTCTCATGACCTCTATTTTTGTAGAAAATGTGCATGCAAAAAAATTCTATTAGATGAAAATAAACACATACACAATTTGGACAATAATTCATAAATTTGTATGCCCTTTAATGCCACGAATCATCTTATTTAGATTTCACTACAAAAATTTTCTAGGTTAATAGTTGGATTCTCCTCCTCAAGACCTTTCCATCAACTATTTATTTTCCCAATTCTGAGTTCTAAGTAGAAAGTTATGGTCTTCATAAGTTTTGACCATTTTCCCTTTTATATCCTTGCATGCTACAGGTGATTTCTTTCTCTCCCAACACATTTTTAGATACTAGAATTCAAATATGGCTCCATGGATGACTTCTACAATCCATTAGATTTCCATAAACAACTCATGGGCCCCACACTGACTCTTGATCTAGGAGTTATGCCCTCTAAAAGAAATCTGGTACTAAATTTTACCCTTGACTATTTTGGCTATAAATCCCTCACATAATCTCCATTTGGAGAAAAACTTAGCTTGTTGGAAAGCTCTCCCCGAGCTCTATAATTTTAGAACAAGAAACTTTGTCTCCTTCCAGGACACATTTTCATACAAAATTGATTTTCTAAAAACATTGTTTAGGCCCTCAAAAATGCCCTGGAAGATGAAGACCTTCAAAAACCAGAATTTTTCGTGGTGAAATTCATTAATTTGCTATTGTAACCATCTTTAAACCCAAACTGTTGATCTCAAAATCATGATTAATCCCAATCGTTGATCATTTGGGCCTTGCAAGCTCTTGTTAGACCTCTACGGGCCTGTCAGAACTCTTCTTCGAAGTCTCCCCATCAAAAACCCCAAGTGACTAGATGTGAAGATTCCTCTAAAACCTGTAGTCCAAAACACTTTCGAACCCATCTCATAGGAAATTCAATTGTTGGGTATAAAAATCCTCCTAAAACTCTTAGTTCAAAACACTGTTGGACTCCCTATGAACTCGTAGTCTAAAACATTGTTAGACTCCCTCCAAAATCCTAGTCTGAAACATTGTCGAACTCCCTATTGGAAACCTTCCTTGAGACCTTTGAAACTCTTCTCCAAAGTAACAACTTTGACAACCTCCTTCCACAAACTTTTACATGACCACTATGTGGCATTCTCTTATTCTCCTACTCTTGAGGACGTTTCCTATGAAATGACATTTTCCTTCGCCCTTGGCCCTTTCAAGACAACATGCTCATCTGATAGATCAAACAGTCAGAAATTGTTCCAATCAATTGCCATGATCATCTTGGGCCCCCAAAAATACACATTGGTTACCTCGGTCGGATTCACTCCCTTGGAAAGTAAAATTACCTTTCCCTGAGCCTTTCGAATAGGTCTTTCGAATCATATTATTCTAATAAATCCAATGACTATGATAATTGTCGATCAATGACAAAGATCATTTCAAGATTATTCCATCGAAATCCCTTCTTCATACTTAACCTTATGCTCGAATCTGAAGTCTTTTTGAAACCTTCATCCTGAACGAACCCTCTGAGACTGAATATCGATCGTTGATTCTCCAGGTCAAATTAATTTGGGCTATCGATTTCTAAACTTCATGACCATCATGAAAGTTCCAGGATTTATACCCTCTAGGACAAAATAGACTCTGTAAACTACAAATCGATGTCGTGAATTACCTTCTTCGAATGCTCTATAGAACTCACACTCAAAAATATGCTCATAATTCGGGGATTTCACTTATGTTCACCATTCCACCCCCAAATCCATCACAAGATGAAATATGTAACCACAAATCTAGTCAATTTATGCTAGCTCCTAGACCAAACAAGCTCAGTGTTGAACCTTGAGCTCTAATACCATAATGTAATGTCCCCTGGCTCAACCAGGGAACATTACTTGCATAAATATACATAGAACAAAATTTTATTTTGCTAAACAATTCTTGTAGCTTACGATCTACGATATAAACACATTTGCAACCAGATTATAATACCCATAATTAAATGTGACTACATAATTTTAAACAAGCATGAATGTAGGTGATAAAACATCTATAACAACATGTAAAACCATTATCATTCACAGAGTAAATGCACAACCATGAACTCATAAATAATTCAAAAAAATAGATAAACACTTATCTTTTGTAAAAATATTGTGCAACCAATTGCTTGGGAAGCACATTCCACCCAACCATAGACATGTTTTTCCAAATATTAACAACAAGTCACCCCCTAGCTAGGGCTAGGAATCCACAAAAGAAGGGTGCCTCTCACAGTCCCTCACAACTCCATATCACACAACCCACTGGATTTCGCCTACATCTATCCCAAATTTCCTCTAGCTCTCTTCCTCTTGACCTATCCAACCCAAGGAATGTACTCCTTCATTGCTCTCAATCCATCGGGTGTCCCATTCATTTATCAGGGTCTCTCTAGCATAGGCAGCGATGAATCTCTCAGCTGGGAACTCAAGGGATCTCATTGCTAGGAAAAACTACTAGCAAACCCAACAACAAACACTTATTTATACAGTGAAACTCAGCTAGGAGTTCACTCTTTAGGCTTGAAAACATGGCTCTTCAATTTCCAGCTCCAAAACATTCCAAAAATGCTCCAGAATTAACCCACCCTTCTTTTTCCCTCTCCCAAGCTCTTCTTTTATATTATCTCTTGTTGTTCATGTCCAAACTGCTTGTTACTACCCACACAAATTTCCTCTCTTTTCCCAATACCATTGACTACTCATGTTTCCCAATGTTAATTGCTTCTTCCCCATGTTTTCCATGAGTTTTAATTTTTCATGTTAATTGCTTCTAACCATATATGAGTTTTAATGATTGGGCTCTCACACACTCAAATTGAAATAGAATTCTCCCCCCCCCAGTGATAAATAAATTCAGAAAATTGGGTTTGGATTAACCCCCATAAGTATTTTCCCTTTGGGCCCCCTCTTGGACACTCTCAGACATTCCCCTCACTTGTGGATTAACCATCCCCCATCTCTGTCCATTCCGAGCAGTTAGTATTACATTATATTTATTTACAATTTAGAAAATACATTTTACATTTACATTGTTTGGCCATAGACACATCTATATCCACCTTATCCACCTTATGAATTAATTCAAAAAATACATTTCACATTTACATTGTTTGGCCATATAGCCACATCTATATCCACCTTATGCATTAATTACATTGGGTATTATAGTGTGGATGTTGCATTCCTTGATCATCAATGTTGTTGTATAATACAATTGATTTCAACTCACTCTTGGGACATCATTGAGCCATTTAATTTTTCAACATACAAATGAAATAAATAAAATTAAGTAGCATGATTTTCTATAAAAAAACAAAGATGAAATTGACATATTAAAAAATGATTTTATGGGAAAAGACTTGATATGTGTACTATTATGTTTCTAAGAGAGAGGGTTTTCTAATGTGAAAATTATGGACTGCATTTAAAGACTATAAACAAATGTTTATTAGAGATTTTTACAGGATTTGGAGTTCAAAACATCAACTGGGAATCACTAATCATCATTGATTTTCAAAACACAGTCAGTTGCAGAAGAATAAAAATATCAGTAATTGTAATTCTTAAGTTGCAGGCCTCAGAAAGACTCGGATGTCTATTGTAAGGAGGTAAAATTGAAGTGTAGTGTGTTTTAAACACACAAAAAAAAAATAGAGGTAAAACTTTCAATCACAGTTTCAACATTCTAGGTTATGGCTTCAAAAGTCGTAATTTCTAGTTGTAGAAGTTGCAGGGCTCAACAATTTTTTGTAGTTTCCAAGTGCCATGAGATTCAAGTCTTAGAGCACATGACCCAAACCATGAGCCTCAACTTCAAGTCATCATGAATGGTAATTTTTGAAGTCTATAATAACTTTTTAATGCGAATGATTTGGAAATTGCATTGAACTCAAGCAAATAAAGAAATGAAGAAAGATTACTTCAAACTATATGACTCTCTTGTCAAGTACACAGAATGGTTAATGTCTCATTTTTCCTTTTTTTGTGCTTGTTATCTATGTAGTTTCAACTCTTTTCAAGGATAGTAGGTTACACATGTTTTTGGTAGCAAAGATGACAATTATGACATGCTTTGTTTTACCATATGTTTTATATATTGGCTATGTAATGAATGAACCACTTTGTGCAGTTTTGGAAAAAAGAAATGCATCTAAAGCACTAGTTCTTTTATGACACCAAGACTTCAATCATCAATGGAAAACTATAATGGAAATAAAATATCAAGCACGTTGAATACCTTACCTGAGCATATTAAAGCAACCTTCCCACTCTCTATAGATATTTTTGGATACCTCCAATTTTGGGGGTCTATATAATTACAACAATTTTATGAGTCTAATATATCATAGGACACAATCGACCTACCTATTTTAATCCATTTCTAAAGAGAATATGTAGAAACTATTTTTGTATACATCTAAAGATTCAACAGATGCATATAAACATGAGTGTCCAAGAGAAATAAACTTTTCAACAATCAGACCATCTCTAATAGTTGAACCATTGATATTTTCTAAGTAAGGTTGAAAACATCATATATGTATCAAAGAACAATTTTGGATATTATATTTTGTTCTTTAGGAGTTCACTTTTTGAAGCCATAGTGAATTGTACAATGTAAACTTTGTAAAACATTACTAATGTTCACCCATTGCTAATCAACATCATGGTAGCACAAAAACATTACTTTGGGTCAAAGGTAGATATCAACACCAAGGTGGTTTTATTCTTGGTAATGGATTATTCTCCTAAACAACAAGTAATTTCCTCCATTAAAACCCTCAAATGAATGGCCAACAATGACATACTACCTTCTCTAACCCATTGTTCATCCCAGTAAGCTAAGATTTAAGCATGCTCTAACCCCTTGTTCGGCCCTCTACATGTGTGATCCATTCGCCAGTGATATTTTGTGCTTGTTCCTTGAATCCATTGACAAAAGAATGGCTTCCTCCCTGTTACTAGACATGCCTGAGTCCTGAACATGCAATAGTAGACCAAATCAAAGTTTCATCCTTTTTTTCAAACCCACATAAAGCCCAATGAAGCAATAGTAAACCAAACCGCAACTTCCTCCTGTTATCAAACACTCAAATATAAAAAAAAAATGAAGCAACATTAAATCAAATTGTCAACTTCCTCTTGTTATGAAACATGCTCAAAGCTCAAAAAAATGAACAGTAAACCACATCGGACCGACCTTTGATAGCACGGTTTGGATTTTGAATTTTTTTTTTATAAAAAAACATTTAATATTGAATAAGACAAATAAGAAATAAGAGGAATACAAAAAGAAATTACTAATAAGGAAAATGGAACGTGTGACATTTATTGAGAAGAAGAGTGAAAAATATGGATAGTTATACAAGGACAAGTATTGTTTTTTCCAAAAAAGTATGAGAGGACAATAATATTATTTTATTAAAAAGTGGGAAAGGAGATTTATTATGAGTACTTTGTGTTTTGGTTTTAAAAGAACTCATAGTATTACCATGGTTAACTCTAGGTTTCCATCCACCATTCAAAATGTGAAAACTCACAATCTTTAACTCAAGCAATTCCAAGTCATCCCCAAGGGATGATGTCATCTTTTGAATTGCGATTGGTTCTTATAAAGTTGATTTTGGTGGTATAGTTTTTGTTTTGAGGCCCTTTTTTGACCTCAAAATTCCCCTAATGACATGCTTAATTGGTAGAAAAATTAACAAACAAATGGATGAGAACAATTCAATATACAATTTATTACCTTGTTAGTATTGATGCTTTGATATTCTCAACTATAAAATATCCTCTCCCCTTGTGTGTTATTCCACTTTGGTTTTGAGGGTTAATCTATGGCACCATATAAGTCCTAACATGGCATGATCCTTATGCCAATTGGGACATCCAGAAGGGAGTGGTGTCTCCTACTAACACAATGGTTGATTGGTTGCAGGGTAAGTATGTTTTCTTACTCAATTGCATTTTCCTCCCTTGTGGGGCATATTGTATTCCTCTTATATTATTCCTACCATTTTTTCTCCTCTATAATGATTCACCGTTCATTATATTAAACTATGATGCATATAATGCCTCTTATGTTATTGTTTCCATATACACCATAAGTGTCGCCTCTTGTATTAGAATTTCCATATACATCATAATGTCAATTCCATAGTGTTCATGGTTCTGTCATAATCAGATTTATAGCATGTCATCTACATCATAAATTCCAATTCCATAGTTTTTGTGGCTCCATTGTAATCACATTTATAGCATACGACTATAAAATCTTCTCATTGTTTCCATCATTGTTTCATGGCTTCAATGTAATCATATGTATATCCTATCCTATGGGTTAACAAGTTTATGGGATTCCTCTCTTTCTAAACACATTATCACCCTTGATGGTGTTACTACCAATAATGATTGTTTCACTACTCATGTTGACTTGGCACTGAATGGTTCTAGCATGGACTTGACATGGAGATGCTCCATAGATGGTTTTTTTTGTTATCCCCAGATTATTGAGGTTAGGTCGACTCGTGGCACTCTTGCCCCCCCCCCC